>PVIR01002412.1:56093-103214 GCA_004026965.1 Petromus typicus
GTAATTTAAAAAAATGAAACAAAGCGTATGTATATAGGGGTGAGGGGGTGTAGGATAGGTAGGGGAATGGGAAAAAATGAAAATTAAGTCATGTCATATCATATACTGGTACAAATTCTCAATGCTGAATGTGACCATGATGTGTATATATGATGTACCAATAAAAACTTGAATTTAAAAAAGAAATAAAATACTAAACATCATAAAGCTCAGACTTCTTGTCTCCAAATGAGTCTCCACATACAGCCACCACTGATAAAATTACAAAAAGATATAAGACATCAACAAACAACCCTGTGCTGGTGTTTCATTCCCAAGCCACCTGTCTGTACCGCAGTGTGAACTAAAATCATTTCTAAATTCAGTGATTCATATTTTATGACCATACTGCCTTGAATTTTTGTGTTAACAGCAAATAATTTTTGAAATGTTAACATTTAAAGGTTATTGTAACTGTTTTCTCATTTTGTTATTTTGCAAATGGGCCCAAAACTTTCAAGCATAGAAAAAGAAGAAAAGAAAAAAGAAAGTAACAAGGAAGAAACAAAGTAAGGAAACAAATGGGGTGGGGTGGTCGTCACCTGCTTTCTAAACTCTGAATTTCTTGTCCCCAGTGAAGAATTTGATAGGCATAAAAATCATTCAATATAAATGATATAAACTTGATATAAGTAAAAGTCGCTAAAATAATGCTAATAAAAGCTTTTTAAGATACAGCCTGATGCATATGTAGAAAAGTGGATAAGTTCTTTATTGTCCAAAATTAAACCTGGGCTTTGGGAAAGAGGGAAGAAGTTATTTTGTTTACTCCCTTTTGTTTATTCAAGCTTGCTTATCGCCTCCTGGAATTATTGTGTAGCTCCTCTAACCAAGGGATGCACTACATTTGGTTTTTTTGACTATGGTTTCATTAACCTAATAAGTAGGTACAGAGCTCTTCCTTCTTAAAAGTGTGCATTCGCCAGCTGGCCCTGTCCCTCCAGGGGCCAGACTTTCCTCGAACATCTCAGGCTATGACACTGTATTCTGAGGCTCTGTGCCTGGGGAGGGGTGGCCAGAGTCACAGACATGAGGACAAAGGATCAGGCAAAGGAGTAGTTAATGCTTTGTGGGGGTCTATCCCAAAGCAGTATGCTGCCACTATTTAATTTCTGCACCATCCGATCTCTTCTGCACTAACTCTAGTGTAGTCACTATACCACCCGGACAAACGTGCCATGCTTCATTTATTGACATTAATTAACTTACCCACTTCTTACATTTTATCTTATTTTAAAAGACTGAGGGTGAAATATCCCATTCTCTTAGATAAAGAGTGGAGGTTGAACTGTGAGCAGCCGCTGGTGAGGAACTGAAGGACAGGCTAGCTCACAGGTTTGCTCACTGAGCCAGGGCTGTGGCTACACTTCGCCCTCCTGTTAGGAGCCTCAGCCACAGCCCCTCCCCACCCTCTGCCGTCTTCAGGCGCCATGTTCCA
The DNA here is from genome assembly GCA_004026965.1 of Petromus typicus. Classification (NCBI taxonomy): domain Eukaryota; kingdom Metazoa; phylum Chordata; class Mammalia; order Rodentia; family Petromuridae; genus Petromus; species Petromus typicus. Next base: position 57,571 of record PVIR01002412.1, read on the forward strand.
ACATCACTCCCTCCTGTCCAGTGGTGCCTAGACAGAGGTGGCGCAACATTCCCCCAGGGCCCAAAATACTACCCTGTCATGACAGAGAAGAAATACATAAACACATTAAGGGGATCAGTTGATAACTGCCTGAAAAACAACTCTCTTTCCTGGTTCAGCTGCCGAAACCAGCAACATCCCCCCCGAAACTCAAAGCCCCAACTGGGCACGCCTTTGGATGTCCTGCCTCAGAAGAGCAAAAAAGGTCAGGAGAGGCAAATTAAATCAGTAATACCTAGATGTTCTTAAAAGGAACTTTCTCTATCTGTGTGTCTCCTAGTTATTTATTCTATAACTGAATTACGCAATCCTCAACTGTATAATTATCCATTGTCAAACTCGGTGGCATTATGAAATGTATCCTTCAGTAGATGGATTAGTATCTGGCATTGCTGGCACTGAACCTGAGTCCATAATTCTGACCAGTGGATCCAGATAGAAATATGTCTTCATGATGGTATGTGTGTGTGTGAGCGTGTCTGTGAGTCTGTGTGTGTGTATATACCACCTAAGAATGTGGCTTGGATCACATAATATAGTGACTAGGCCTTCCCTCAAAATAAGACTGTGCCTGGGAAATCCACCCAGCTGTATATCTACTGTAAGTCATGAACTAAAACCACTTTCATGCAATTGTATCTTTAGGAAGCCATGTTTCTCTGGGCCTCAATTTTTTTTATTCATGAAACCAAAGTGTTGGATGACATGATCTCCATTTTGGGTCTCTTTCGAATCTAGAGTTCTGTCTCCCCAGTGGAAGTAATGAGTGACTGCATGGTGAGTTTCACAAGCTTTTCTCTCATCTGAGATTTCCCAGGCTGAAAAATCTTCTGGAGCATTGTGGCTTCTAATTCTACTCAAATGTTCTACCTCTCCCCATGAGAAGAGAGGCAAAATTGTGTGCAATATCTATACAGCAGGAACCAGGATCCTCCTTTGTACAAACTAGATATCATGTTAGAAATTTTTAAAAGATAAAAGCAAAAGCCAAGTTTGAATAGCAAGCGTCATAATTGCTGGATTTCTGAGCTCCATCTTGGGTTCACAGTTGCATGCAGTTGGCACACAGTAAGTTCCAGCCCTTCCCATAGCTTCTAAGTCTCTGTGCTGAAACAGTAAGAAAACCTCATTGTGACACTGAACGAACTTCTAAAAACAGAAAATGCAGAGAAATTGAAGTAGTGCTAATTCATTGCCAATGAGAAAAACAGAAGTCAAACTACAAATGCGAACTTTCCTGATGAAGATTCAGACAGAGGCATATAGAATGTATTCAAGACATGTTTAATGTCTCCTGAAGTGGAGACAGTTATTTTTATTGCTGCAAGTTCACTAGTTCACTGTCTTTTAGTGATCTCTGGATTTCCAGGAGTACTGGAATGCCCTTTGCAGCAGATATTTTAAAAATAGAATTTAATGCATTAACACATTCAAAAAAGGTAAAGGGGAAATAAAAAGGAGGCCTGAAAGGCTGAATATCTCAAGAAGGACAGAGGTCCACAATGGCCATTGAAAGGGAAGAATAAAGTGATATCTAAATTAGAACAATAGTCCAGACTGATTAGTAACCAAGACAATGCATGAGAAATTACAGCAGGAGGAGCAAAGGGGCACTGCTAACTAATTATCAATCCTGTCACTCTAATATGTGTCCCTTTAACAAGTTAAGAAACATTAAAATGATCTTAAGATTATCCACAGTCATTACATTTGCAATGGCATTGTCTATTCTTTTTGTCAAAATAGAAAGCATGCTAAAAAGATGACCAGTCAAACTGGTAAGTGGAAAGCCTTTGTTAAAGCACACGAGGTGGGTATTGAGGAAAGTAGTCTTGAATCAGCCCATCCATTGGCAGGTATTTATGGAAGGTTTAAAGTGTAGCTCTATGCCCTGATTTTAACTCAAAAGCTTGAGAGAGAAGAGAAAATACAGTCCCAGCTATTTCACTGTCTCCTTTTCAGTACTCAAAGTATTGATCTAGTTTGACAACATTTATTGAGCCTCATTACGAGACCAGCACAGCCTCAGATATGCAGAAGAGCCAAGAATTAGCAAGCATCACTGTCTGCCTCAGTGAGACAGATCAAAGCAATTGGAAGCTAGTATACAAAGAATACTTACGTGATGTATAATAGCACTGAATCACCTCAACTTCCTGCCCAATAAAATGGGAACAATGTCAATTAATATAAGTATACTAGCTACTTGAAATTGGAGTTTATAAAAATAACTCACTGATATTTATTCAAAGTTTTACATTTGTGGGAAATAAAGTTCTTTGATCAAAACTCAAAATATTTTATTGGAATTTGACAAAGGTGGTTGAGTTTCTGTTTCATGGGCTTAACCTTTGGTTGACTCCTTAACATAGGAATCACTTTATTATCTTATTTATGTAGATAATATTTTTTGTTCAAGTAATTCAGGATGTGGGGGAAGAAAGAAGAGAGATACCTTTGAAAGTATAGGAAATTTTAAGAAATCAATAGTTCAGTAAAATAATAGGAAAGTAAATCTTGAGATGAGGAATGAATATACAAAATCCAAGTGGCTTTCTAGGAAGTAAAACTCTACATTGGTGACAACAAACCAAACTTTCTATTCTTTCAATTTTTTGCCATAAAATTTCCAGGGTTCTTTCTGTGAAGACAGAATTCCTTGAAGATTACTAGAACTTTCTCTTTAGGATTCTGTCTTCTCTCTCTCAACTGCCCCCTCCATGAGCATTTTCCTCAACATCACCCTACTTCACTCTCTTCGATCTCTCTGGGGTTTCTGCCTGTCTTTTGTGGTGTGTGAATGTGTGTATGTGTGTGTGTACTGTACAGATGCATGTCCACTCTTAACAAAGAGCTGTCGTAGTCTTTAGGATCAAGATTTCTCTTTCCCACTCTTAATCCGGAGCTGCCGGGGACCATGTTTGTGCCCAATACTGTTTTTTGTCCTAATTTATATTTGACAATTCACTTCAGCACGTGCCTCAAGAGGAAAAGCCAAAAAACAATAATAAATAAAAAATACATAGTGGGAACAGCTTGAACCATCTTTAAGCTCTAAATCCTCTTTTACAAACTGAAGGAAAACAAGAGCAGAGAATAGAGAACACAAACCACCACTTCCCCTCCTGTCTGTACAACCATTATCCAACTGGATGGTCAAAATGCTCAGGCTTTGAGTTTACATATCAACAGATGAGCCAATCACAGAAGCCCTTGCTGCTATATCTGACTTGTCACCATCCTCAATCCCAGGTCTTCTTCTAGCTGGTCATCCTTCTCTGCCTGAGATTCTTTAGTGATTACTGATGTTTTAGCGGTGAATATGAAGGAAGGCTACAACAAGAGACAAAAGGAAATTCACTGTGATCCTAGACAGTTGAGAATAAACTCAAGAAGAATAACCAGCCATACTGTGAGTTAGGAAGGATTCATTATGCAGATTTCCCACTACAAAGATCAACAAAAGTATTGCGTAACAAAAGTATTGCATAATTTGTTCTAAGACCTGCCTCTTCCTCATCTATGAGTTTTGGTAAAAACCTCTGAGTTTTGGTAAAAAATTATCATATTAGGTTATATTATTCACATACCAAGATACCATAAAGACTATATTGGGAGTAGGGAGTTGTAGGGAGGTCAAGGGAATGGGGGAAAAAAAATAAGAGTCAAGATGTGTCCTGTACTGGTACAAACCTTCAATGTTGAATGTGATCAGAATGTGTATAAAAATGTACCAATTACATCAATTAAAAAGAAAAAGACTTGTATAGTGTTTTCTTCTGAGTCACTAAACCTCAGCCACCACCACCAGCACATGCTAGGTAAAAAAACATGGACTACTAGAGATAAATATGGACAAAGGAACTAAAACAATAAAAAACAGGAAAGAAAAATAAGCTACCTGTGACCATTAATAATTAATATTAATTAATTAATATTATTAATATTATTAATATTAACTAATTAATATTAATCATGATAATGATTAATATGATTGAACTAAGAAAAGCCTAGACTACTTGCACAGCACATTTTGGGTGGTGACAGGGATCGTGGGGGTGCAACCTTAGGTCCTCTTTGCTTCTTGGACACCAGGAACTAAGCAGTTTTGTTATGCCATGCCTTCTGACATGTCACTGTCTTGGAACCAGTTGCACATGGACTGGATCCCCTGAAAGCATGAGTCAAACTAAACATCTCCTTTAAACTGTGGGTGCTGCATCCTGGAAATAGGAAAACTGACCAATACAATAATCCTGACAGGAAAAGACTATAAAGTGAAAGAAAATTCAATTGAAGGCAACTTGACCTGGTCTTCATTTTAAACACATATCTGTCCCATTTATTCTATAAAAGGAGAATGAGATACAGTAAGGGAGGAAAGCAAAAGTCCATACTATCTGAATTAGCAAGACAGGGATAGGTGGGTGGAATAGTATTACATGATTTAAAAGTATATCCTCAAAAATAAGTCTTTAGTTGACACCTAGCTCAGCTATGATCTAGTTTGAAACATACTGGATTACCCAATATGAACAAATAATAAATAGATTTCAGATTGTTTATTAGTAACTCAAGTCTACTGAGAAAACATTTTTTTTCTCCTTTGTATCACCTTTCCTTCATGCCAATTCTCAAAATGAAGTAAGAGCAGCTAAGAAGTATATGAAGAAATGCTCAACATCATTAGTCATTCAAGAGATGCAGATGAAAACGACACTGAGATTTCCTTTCACTCCACAAACAATGGCTGCCATTTTAGAATTAGCCAGCAACAAATGTTGGCAAAGCTGCAGAGAAGGAACCCTTCTCCACTGTTGGTGGAAACATAGACTAGTACAACCCCTGGGGAGATCAGCTTAGAGATTCCTCAAAAAGCTAGAATTGGAGGTCCCATTTGATCCGGCCATCAATCTGCTACGTATATACATAAAAGAATTAAAAGATTCATATCACAGTGACATATGTGCACCCATATTTATAGCAACTCAATTTGTGATTGCCAAATCTTGGAAACAACCTAAATGTCCATCAACTGGAGACTGCATAAGAAAGCTGTGGTTCTTCTACTGAATGGAGTATTACTCTGCCATAAAAAATAATAAGTTTGAATCATTTATACTTAAATGGACATACCTTGAGGACATCCTCATAAGTGAAATAAATAGGTCACAGATGTGCAAATATCAGATCTTTTCTCCGGTATGAGAAAATAAAGATGTAAATGAGTTCTAGAATGTATGTTATATATTGTGAAATAGAAAATACTCAAAGCGAAATAGGGTGAAGGGGGAAAAATAATGAGATTATAACAAAAAAGAAAAGAAACAAAGTTTATGTATATAGGGGTGGGGGTGATAGGGTGGGGAGGGCTATGGGAAAAAATGAGAATTAAGTTGTGACATATGCTGATACAAATTCTCATTGTTGAGTGCAATCCTGATGTGTACATGTAATGTACCAATAAAGATTTCATTTTAAAAAAATGAAGTTCCTAGAGCTACATTATAGGAATCACCAATCTTTGCTAAATGGAAATTCTCAGATACTACCAAGGACTAAGACTCTTTGTAAATATGATTTGGGAATCTAATTTTCAACAAGCATCAGTGTTAATGATAATATCCTCTAAAAGCTAAAAGATGCTCCTCCAACTTTCATATGGCTTGTAGTGTATGCAGTTACTAATAATGTTCAGTGTGGAAAGTAATTCTTAAAGAGCTCACTATGTAAATAGGTGAGACTCTTCTTGTATTGTGTGCCCCATAACAAAGCTCATTTTCCCAGGCTTGATTCATTCATGACACACCTCATTGTACTTAGTACAATGTCATCTATAGATCTTTCCTACAAAAATGTATAATATACAAAAACCTTCATATGGCTACATATTCAGTTTACACAAAATAATGTTTGGAAGGAAAAAAAAATCAAATGATTAAAGTTTATAGTAGGTCACAAATGATAGAGTCCAAAAACAAAAAGAGGTCTGTGAAGCTGATTGGTGGATGGCTGTGTTCTAGGATAGAGACAGGAGAGCACTAAGATAAGCCCATCTTGGACAGTTCAGTGCAACTATGCCTCCAAATAGAAACATAAAATAGAAAAGGACTTGAAACAGCAGTGCGCAAGCCTTAGGTTCAATCCTCAGTATCATGAAAACAAAACAAAGCGAAACACATCTAGAAAATTCATTCAAACTTGCAAATCCTGGATGTTCTGATTCATTTGAAAGATACTTAGATTCTGCATTTTAATGTGTGCAAGGGCTAAATAGGGAAATATTGAACGAATGCATCTTGAATCAATGTTTCCAAAGTGTGGTCACCAGGCTAGGAATGTCAGCATTGCATGGAAATATATTAGAAACGTAAACTGTTGGGTCCTGTCCCAAATCTCATGAAACAGACACCTAAGTTTGTGGTTAACAAGCTTTCCAAGTACAACCCATTTCATTCCCCACTCAGAACTGTAGTTCTCAACCTTGCTGAGTGTTGCTCTGCCTGGGGAGCTTCAGAAAACCCAATACTCAGAACATTTCTGTTACACAACAGGAGAAAGGAGGACCTAGGTGTTGGGAGAATTGAAAGCTTCCCAGGTCATCCTAATATGTAGCCAGGGTTGAAAACTACTGCCTAAAATAAAAATCATGTGTGACTAATTCTCCCACACACAAAATATGGGGATATTTGCACTCCGATTCTCCTTTATAAGATACTTCATTGTCATAAAAAATCATTTACAGTTGTTCTCATTTCTTTACCCCACAGAGTTCACTTTGACCTTGTGGACTTTGGTGGTATGACAACTCTCACATCTGTATGGTGAGAGAGAACAGAGTAAAACCAGACCCAACTAATTTTCTTTTAGATCAAGTTACATACCTCAAATGATTGGAAAGTAGAGAAGACTGAGTTCCTAAAATATGCTTTCAACTATGAGCTTCCTACCTCCAGCTCAGAAACAGCCACACTGGAGGAGGGAAAGCTACCCCAGGTCTTCTTTCTCTAACCTGCCAGCCACCCTATGATTATTTTCTCCATCAGCCTGGGTGAGTGGGCTGGAAGTCACTTACCCTCCCTTAAATTGCCCTATTTGTGTCAAGGTTACTTTGTACAAAATGATAAGCATTACCCACTAATTCTCTTCTGCATCTCCTACATTTTCCCCCAAACCTAGACTCTTAGAAAGGCTTTCTTTCTTCCTGTGATTTCTTTTTTTTTTTTAAGCATTTAAAACATAGTTACCCTGTAGGTTTGTCATACTTTTCCTTCCTCTAATCCATGAGCCAATAGACAGATAATCAGTATTATTAATAAAATGAGTTATTATCATTACACTAAAAAGAAAATGATGCCAAGCTCCACCTTTCCCCCAGGTTCAGTAAAGCTCTTCCTACTAGAAGGAGCATCTCGTGTTGGCCTCACAAAATATTAGAGACATTCCTTTCTGTTGATTTCTGTAACTATTTGTCTCTGTGCCCAGAATGATTGAGTGTACAAAGGGCAAGCTGTGTAATGTAAAGCCATCTTTGCCCCACATCACTGGTAAACTTGTCAAAGTCAGATAGCATCTTCTAGTTCCTTTGTATGCTTCACAGCCATACTACAGTTCCAGGCAAAAAGAAAGAGCGGAACTTCAGTAAACATCTGATTATCTTCACACCTGTATCTTAGGACTTCAAAATCATTTAATTACTACCTTTGCTTCTCTGAGAAATTTTGCAAGTTCAAAAGCAAAACTAAAATCAGTATATTGAGTCTAATTTCAAACACTAAGTTAAAGCTATTTCACATAAATCATAAAAATATTGACGTGTGTGTGTGCATTCAAGATTTCTATCTCTTTCCTATGAGCCTCTCTTTCCCTACTCCTTCTGCCTTGCTGCTTTGAAACTGCTATGAAAATTTAATACATTTCAGTTTTTGCCATTCAATTTTATTCTTGTTACTGCCTTCAAGTTTCTGCTTTTGTCCTTTTTAATTATGAGAACTTAAGAAATATTTCTCAGATACATTCAAACATTTCTATCTTAAGAAGACATTATAAATCTTGAGATTCAATTTTAATAATTGAAAAGACATTTGTTCCTTATGGGTAGCATTTGCATTTTAAAGCTGGTTAAGGCTGAGGTAGCGTAGAATTCCAAAACTGATTTGAATTGGTCATGAAACAAATTCAATTTTCATTCTAAAAACAATACTGTATCTTGAGAAATCGTGCTCCTTTCTTTGGGAAAGCATAAGGCTTAGTGATTCATAATGTGAAAGTTGCTAAGCTTATTTTGGAGAATGAATATACAATACACTAAAATATACAGTAAACTTACATTAAAGTTTTCATTGCATTTTTAGCATCTAAGTAAGTTTCTGTGCAAACACACTCTACCCACCTGATCTTTGCATATTCATTTGTACCCAGAAAAAATAGAAAGTCACTTTACAGAAGCATGAACTACACATAGGATGAGTAAGCAAACAGGAACTTGTGGGATTGACTGGGGAAAAAATGACCCAGTAGTATTGAAAGAATTCTCTAGACAGCAAAGGAAAAGCAGTAAAGAAAGGGAAAATGATGCTAATGAGGACCAGCAAGGAAAGGGCTTCCAGCCCAAAGAAACAAAAGTGAACTTGGATGATACATTTGGGCTGGGCAAGAGGCAGATCCAGAAGGAAGAGATACTCTACGGAGAGGAACTAAAGAGATTTCAACTTCCAGGAAGATGGCTCGAGAACTTTCCCTGACTCTTCCAAAGTTCAAGCAGCTGATATGCTGTGCACAGGAAAAGTACACCCCCAGATCTCAGAAATGTTGCATCTGAGGTGTTGTGGAAGACAAAGGGATATGTAGGCTTTTATTAACAAAGAATTCCCAATGACAGCATGAATCAGCAAACTTAATGACAGGCATACCACCATACAATATTTCAGTTAATTATATTAGCTAATAAAATTTTGATCTAGTAACACTTGCCTTGCACTTTGGATTTTCTCTGGAGTTCTGGGGAAAAGAGAGCTAATTATAAGAAGAAAGTTATATTATCAATTTACTGAGGTAAATGTATATCTGCCTCTAAAATAAGAACTAGGTAATATTTAAATGGAAAGAGTAATAGTTTTTCAAAGAGTTATAATGTTTCACAGTCATGTCTATGTAGAAACAGACTTTTTAAAAAAAATTCTTATAACTAGAACACCCCATCCCCTAGTTTGTAAAGCTACACTGACACTATTACTGGATCTGCTGAGCCAATGTGCATATCTCACCAAACTCCTCAGTACCCTTAGCGAGTGTCATGCTAGCCGTGTAGTGGGGTTCCTTTCTCCCTACAGCCTGGCCAGTATTTCTTACTGTCACTCTTTCTGGGCTGCGATAGAATCCCAGGATTGTTTTCATTTGCATTTTGCTAGTTTCGGGCGATGTAGAGCATTTCCTCATGTATCTACTCGCCACAGGTAGTTCCCTGATGAAGTAGTTCTTGATTTCATTTGTCCATTTTTGGATTGGATTTTTTCATTTTGGAGGTCTAAGTTTTTTTGAGTTCTTTATATATAATATCTTAGATTTAGTCCTCTGTGTGAAAAGACACAAAAAAATTTCCCATTCTCTAGGTTGACTTTTCTCTCTCTTGGTTGTTTCCTTTGCTGTGCAGCAGCCATTTGTTGATTCTTGGTATGATTTGCTGTGCTATCAGGATTATGTTCAGAAGGTCCTCACCTATGCCAAATTTTACTGACTTTATCTTCTATCAAGTTAAGTGTTTGTATTTTAACATTTCATTCTTTGATCCATTTTAATTTTAGGTTAGTATGTGGTGAGAGATATAAGTCTACATTCAATCTTCTGTGTACAGATTCTCTTCCCAACACCATCTATCAGAGTCTATCTTAACTCCCCTGTACGGTTTGGACCCTTTGTCAAAGATCAGATAGTTCTATGCACCTGGACCTCATGTCTGTTTCTGTGCCAATAACGTGCTGTTTTTATCACTGTAGTTTAATATAACTTCAAGTCCAGGACTGTGATGCTTACTGCTTTGCTCTTGTTAGTCAGGATTGCTTTAGCTGTTCTGGGTCTCTTCTCTTTCTATATGGATGTTAGTCTTGTTTTCCCCAGTTCTGTGAAGACTGCTATTAGTATTTTAATTGAGATAGCATTAAATCTCTACATCAGTTTTGGAAGTGCAGCCATTTTGTCTATAGTGGTTCTATCTATGGAAGAACAGGGAATATCTTTCCATTTTTTGACAGCCTCTTAGATTTCTTTTTTGGAATATGGTAATTGTTTACTTGCAGAGGTCTTTCACCACCCTAGGTACATTAATTCCCACGTACTTAATTTTTGTTGGTGTTATTGTGAATGGTACACTTCACTAATTTCTTTCTCAGTAGAAAGAATGCAGGAGCACTGTGGACTTCCGTGTGTTGATATCACAACCTGCTACATTACTGAATTCAGTTATTAATCTTGAGTCTTTCAGTAGATTTGGTAGGTTGTCTATGCAGAGTATTATTATTATCATAAGCAAATAACAATAATTTAACTTCTTCCTTTCTATACCTATCTCTTTTATTTCTTTTTCTTGTCAAATTGCCCTTGCTAATGTTTTGAGTACTGTGTTGAACAGGACTGTTGATAGTGCACATCTTTGTCTGTTATGATTTTAAGAAAAGAGCTTGTAGTTGCTCCTTATTGCTGTTGCCAGTAGTTTTGCCATAAATGGTTTTTAACAGAATGAGATAAGGTCCTTACCTGTGAAGGATTTTGAACATTGTCAGAGGCCTTTTATGCTTGTATTGAGATAATTGTGTGCTTTTTGTCCTATCAGTTTATATCACATATTACATTTATTTTTTGCATAGGTAAACCAACCTTGTATCCTCCAGATTAAGCCTACTTGGTCATGATGTATAATATTTTTGGTGATCTATTGCATTTTGTTTGCTAGTCTGTTGTTGAATATTTTTATATCTATGTTTATTAAAAACATGGATCTATAGTTTTCTTTTTTGATTGGATCCTTGTCTGGTTTTGGAATCAGTACTGGTAGCTTCCAGGGATGACTTTTATAGTACACCTTCCGTTCCAATTTCATTAAAGAGCTTGAGGAATATTGTGTTGGATCTTTCCTGTGGTTCTTCCGGAATTCAGCAGTGAATCTATCTAGACTTGGGATTTTCTTTGTTGCTAAGTGTCTGACTTGTATCTAGATGCCCCCCAAAGTATCATATGGTAATACATGGAGATTTGGGGAGGTGGCTGGATTAGAGTGTGGGATGCCAGGATTAAGGATATGATGCAGGGGTTGATTTATGGTGTGATGCTAGGTTTCAGGGTGCCCCATCCTGAGTGTGAGCACTACTCACCTTAAGAGCAGATAACCTGGATAGAACATAAGGGCCAGAAAGAAAGCTCCTGTCTTCCTTGCTGCTTTGCTGCCGTCCTGTCTTCTGCTCATCATGAACTGTTTCTCTTCTGCGATGCCCCCAGCCACACCACACTGCCTGGGAGCCTACCACATATGAACTGAAACCTTTGCAAACTATGAGCTACAATAAATCCTTCCTGCTTTAATTTTGAGTATTGAATATTTTATCCCAACAATGAGAAAAGTAACTAAGGTAAGCAGGTGTTTTATTACTGCTTCCTTTTTTGGCCATTTTTGGATCATTCGGGGTTTTAAATCATCTTGGTTCAGTTTTGGTATTCATGTTTATCTAGGATTCTATCCATTTATTCTAAATTCTCCAATATATTGTCATACAAGCTTGTGAAGTGGCAGTTCATAATCCTTTTTATTTCAGCAATGTCTGTTGTGATTTCACTTTTTTCATTTTCAGCTACATTGATTTGAAAATTTTCTTTCCATATTTTTTAGTTGGACTGCATAAGGGTTTATTTTATTTATTCTTTTGAAGAATCTTTCTTTCCATATTTTTTAGTTAGACTGCATAAGGGTTTATTTTATTTATTCTTTTGAAGAATTTTCTCTTTCTATTCACTGCTTCCTTGGTTTTGGGCGGTCTGTTTTATTGATTTCTGCTTGATCTAGCTTTGAGTTTGGGTTGTTCTTGTTTTCCTAAGATCTTGAGATGTATCATCATGTTATTTAATTGAGTTTGTTCTGTTTTTGTGATGTGAACTTTCACAATTATAAACTTTCCTTTTAGGGCTGCATGTTGTGTCCCATGGGTTTTAGATAATTATATTTTTGTTTGTTTCTATAACTGTCTTATTTCTTCCTAGATTTTTTTCTGTAACCTTTTGTTTACTTAAGGGCATATCATAGCCATCTAAGCTTACTCTTCAGATGTTCCAAAAATATCACAGATTAATTCATGCTTGATATGTCCTGATATGGTCGCCAACCTCTCCAATAACTCTTGCTTCCTGATACGAGACTCTTGTTTAGTGCCCTCCCACAATGATAAAAGTTGGCCCATCCAGTCCAAAGGACATTGAGAAATGACAGCATGATGCTGATCCTAGGTAATCAAGGCCACTCTCACTTCTGTTACTCCTTTTGGTTTCTTGTTCTCAGGAAGCAGCTGCCATGTCATTAGGCCATGAAAGCAGCTCTCTGGTGAAAACCTGAAGCCTTTTGCCAACAGCCAGTGCCAGCCTGCCCACCATCGGAGTGAGCCATCCCAGACGCAGACTGCCCAGCCCTATCAAGCCATGGAATCCCTATAGCTCCACTGATGTCCTAACTGCCACCTCATGAGAACCTGAGCCAGAAAGACCCAGCAAAGTCACTCTCGAATTCCTGATCCATGGGAACTGGAAGGATGATAACTATTTACTGTTTGTCTAACACTATTAAATTTTGTCCTGATTTTCTATGTAGCAATGGTTTCTACACTCAATTCAACTCCAGAAAGGCATCCAAGCTACCAACTCAGGACTCCTTCTGCAGCCATAACCGAGAAGGCAGGCCAGACCAAAATTACTTCTTCCCTTTCTCCCTTAATTTACCCTACTAAAAAGAAGTTTCACAATAGAAAGGGTTTTTCTTTTAAAGAGCCTTCGTAACAGGCCTACTGTATCAAACAGGATTGCTTTTAAATGAACATTCTTGTACTGTGCTGCCTGCCAGGGGAGTTGTGAGACTTAATTAATTACAGAACTTGGGATGAAAAGAATACTGAGCGCTGAGCATTATCATCAAACAGGACCCAGGAAATGAAAGGGGAAAAAATAAAAGACATTCTCTCTCCTTGCTTGCTAAATCCATTTCACCTGAGATTTAGCAAAGGCTGAGTCACCTATTGTTGAGAGAAGATTCAGTTTTTGCTGAGTACAGAGTGGAAACAAGCCAGCCCAGCAGGAGAACAGGGAGCCCCTGTCTTTTAGTTTAAAATAGGCCCTGTTCCCAAAATAAACCCCAACTCCTCTTTCAGGGGACAGCATGGCCATTTGGCTCATCTGAGCTTTCAAGGAGGAAGAGCAAGATGAACTGCATGTTACAGAGCCCTGCGGAGCAGAACTACCTGCATGTGCCTGCCAGGGCCCCCTGCACTGAGAACTGGATCACTCCACAGACACGGTGTCTTCCCTGTGAAACCCTCAGTGGAGGAAAACTATCCTTTAGGTCTTTTTTTAAATTCTCATAATAATGTTCCCTCAAGAGGGAGCTCAGGAGAGCAGACCTGATTTTCTACATAAGAAGGAGATAATAGTTGATAGAGAGAGCAGGTGTAAAACAAGAAAATCACTAAGGTTTGCAGCCAGATTCAACAGTTCAAATCAGACTCCTCCACACACTATGACCTTGGGTGAGTGAGTAACAGTTTCCCTGACTCTCAATTTCTGGGGGTAAAATGGAGCTCCCAGTAACACGGCGGGGCTACAGGCTCCACAGCCATCCTCCAGCCCCACGGACTCCTAATGAAGGTGCCCAAAGAAGAAGCAATTCATTATTGAAATAGTTCCACTACCAAGGCTCCAGTCCATTCCCCTAGGCCTTAAGACATAAGGTATAGGTTGGGGCCTCAGCCCATGCTCCCTAAAGCTCTGTGGGCTTTCTCTTCTAGTGAGTCTTTTCCCACAAAATCATAGCATTAGAGCTCAGTGGGCTTGGGCACTATCCCTTCCATCCACTCCATTTTCCTTGGGGGTATCTCAGCAGGCATGTACAGATTAGGTTCACTAACTCAAAGAAGTAAAGTAAAATCAGAAATGTGAGTTTGGCTTTTCTTTTAGGTTGCCCCCATCTGCCTAAGGTCTGCATGTAGTGCGGCCTAGCAGACCAACATCTCCTGTTCAGCATTTGTAGAGCCTGAACCCTTGCTAGCAATCATGTCCCATTACATTGTTTCCCACAGTCTATGCATACATTTATCTTAGTTTCTCATGGGGGGCGGGGGACTAGGATGGCATATATTCTGGAACCAATGCTCTACAACCACATGTAGACATTATAATAGTCTACATTACCTGACTGTTTTAATGAACAAGTACATAGTGAACATGAAAAGTTTATATAAATATTCAAGAGTGATTCCCAGGTTAGTTATTACTGTAATCTCAGGAATATTAGTTCTATTTCTGATCTAAAACAAAATGATCCACTGTACAGACAGTAAGCAAAAAAGGGACAGAAAGAAGCAAGCTCAGGTAGGATTCCCCACCCCAGTCACAGTCTGTGAGACCAAGTCTAGTTTTGGCTCTGATCCCAGGGCCTTAATTTATCTTATTGATTCCATTAAATCTAATCATGGTGTCACTGCAGCAGGACTGAAAACTTCCTCCAGATTCCAATGCCATAACTGCATTTCTTGGAGTATAGGTGGAGATGAGGATGAGTACAGAGGAGATAAAGAAGAAACAGGGAAAATGAAGACACTGTAGTGGCCCTGATCAGTTTTATTTTGTTTGAAACATGTGAGTGAGCTCATTCACGAGTTGCTGATCTGTACCACATGGATGTGGAAGGACCTTTGGGACACCCACTCTATTCTGCTCCCAGTGTCTGCATCCCAATCTTGGTTCTGCTATCCAGTAGCTATCTGAGCTCGGGCCGGCTGCTACAAGTGTGAAATAAGGAAGTAGAGATGTTAATACTGGCCAGGACACTTGGGAGAATCATGTATAGAAAGATTTCATACTCTGTCGATTGCTTCAAAATGTAAAATATAACATATGGGGTTGTTGAGAACCAGAGGAGAATGGAGGCCTCATTGGCCTCCTCTGCGAACACAGAGGAGAAAGGCTAAGCTCTGAGTGACTGTAGATGGGGAAGGTGAAGATAGCTGATTGAGTTGTTTACTAGAGACTGGACCGATGGCTGCTGGAAACCAGATGGATCTGGTGTTGCTCTGAATGCTGGTGCCTGTGTTTGGGTGAAAAAAGCGAGGTGAGCAAAGGCTCCAGGGCTCTGCCTGCTAGAGGTAGGAGGCACCTGGCAGCCCATATGTAAAGCTGACTCTGTGTCTTTTTGTCATTCATCCTCCTTCACCACTGGATCAGGGAGTATTAAGTCTCAAAGCAAGGCTGGCTGACCAGGAGGGTCCCTGATGGTGCCCAGTGTAAAGCCCAGAACCCAGGCTCACCTACCACTGGCAACTGGATCAGGGACCTGAGACCAGGCCAACTCTATGGAGTACTATCAAGATGGCACCACAGCATGTTTACCCCTTTTTTATTTCCTTATCTACATTTCCCATTTCTGCCTCTTATACTTTTATCATTTTGTTTTCACTTATTTCTCAAGATGTGTCAGTTTGATGCATATCCACTGACTAGCCTTGATAGTCATGACTGATGTAAAGTAGTGATGTCTGGTATAGAACTTTATCAGAAACTCTTTAAGGAGTATCCGTGCCTTGATTATCAGTGAGGTTTGTGAAGCACTGCTTCTTCTGCCCAAACTGCTCTTCTTCTCTAGAATTTATGTTAATAATAACTATCAAGTTTCACATATATAAGAATCACAGAAAAAAAATGAGACACACAGATGCCAGACTCTCATCCTTAGAAATTTGGGGTGGAGCTAAAAATGTGACTTTTCCATGAGACTTCCCCCAGCCAGAAGGAATTCTGATGCCCACTCTGAGGAATCCTGAAAACAGAAATTGACCTAACAGGAATTAACCTCTCTTATGCAATTAAATAGTTCTCCATAATAGATGAAGCTTACAGAGGCCAAAAATAAACCAGAGGCAAGTCAGAGAGGCCAGCAAAAATCCCAGATGATTAAAGTTCTGCCAGAAATGATTTATGAACAAGAAAAAAATACCTAACTATTTGGTCATGGACTCAATGAATGCCTAGAGACAGGAAATTCAGCTACAAATATAAGACATTGGCAACAAAGGGCCAAGGAATTAACTAAGATGTGGCAAGGTCAAAGATTGACTCAAGGAATGAAATCATGGAAGGAGAAATTCTAGCTTTACAATTAAGAGAAACATTCACATACTAAGACTCAAGACCTTGTGAATTGACCTCCTTAAGGAAAATAGTGGAAGCTGAATTTTCTTCAAGTGTCACTATAGAGAAGACTAGTATAAACTGGAACACAACTGATATGGAGTCCTGATAATTTTGTATTCTGGACTTTTTCAGGACAATTTTCCACCATCTCTTCTTTAAGTGAGATCAACACTGCCAAATGCCAGGTGTGGGTACAGGTCGGGTCTTCAGAGTTCCAGGGATTCATCTTCTATAGCTCCTTTCCCTCAATGCCCTGGCAGGCACCCAGCAATTTCATGCTAATTCTGGCCCTTCTCCGAGCTTACAGAGACTTTGTCCTACTGCCCCTCTGCCACGGAGTGCAACCCTGACCACAATGATTATTCAGAGCAAAAATTAATTATCTAGGTCAGCGATTCTCAGCACTGGCTGCCCATTAAGTTTATCCAGACAGACTTGACTTTGGCACACACAAAAAAGCCCTTTTTCAGATCTGATAAAATGGCTGCCTTGAGGGTGAGACTCAGGAATCAATATTTCTTCTATGTTCCTTAGGTAACTTTGATAAATGAGCCCAGAAGAACTCTGATCTAGATAATGATTCCTACCTTGCTGTGCATTAGTGTTTCCTGAGAATATTTTCAGAAAAAATACCAAGACCTATTCTCATAAATGTAATCAACCTGAGATGAGACCTAATTTCCAATTTGTTAAAATCCTTAGATGATTTTAACATGCGACCAAGTACAGAAAAACCTTCATTACAGAAGAGTTCCAGCAGGTCAAGTTCTGAATTCATAATCTCCTGGCTCATTTCACCAGATTCTCCACTCACCCTCTACATACACACTACTTTTTCTGCTTGAAGTCTTACTACTTTCACTGTCTTCTCAGTCACCTAAGATTAGATTCCTAGGAGTCCTCTTTGACTTACCCTGTTCCCCATTTCCACACAGAAGATTTGGAAAAATGTGTCCATTCTCACATAGCCATTCATGCCCTCCCTCAAGAGCATTTGCACATGAGCTCATGCCTGGCACCAAATAGTCATCCAATATTTAGTGAATGAAACAAAAAAATGAGAAACTAAACAGTAAATACTCCCTCTGAAGAAACCTTCTAGAACCAACTGTAAGGTATGAAAAACCCAGTTCTATTGAGAGAACACAACATGAATGTGATTGTACCTTAATATGCTTAAGAAATAGTGTGACAGGTAGAAATCTATAGCAGGAGTGACAGAAGGAAGATGCCACAAAACTCCATAAATGCCTCTAAATCCTTATTGCAAGGATTCAGGAGGTACTGTCGACATTTTATAAACTAAGTATATCAGAGTCTTGGTAGTAAAACAGAAAAACCAATAGTAGAACCATTATAAGATTTTATCACTAGAGACTGAGATTCTAAAGATAATTTTAGTTTTTATTGCTATGTAAACATTTGAACATTTTTACAATGTATACAAATTGCTTTTATAAATTCCAGTTTAATTTTTAATTTTTCTTGTATCATTTTAATTTTAAAAGTATTAAGAGCAAAAACACAAGTGACCTTTTTCATTTGAGATTAAGTCAGACTGTCTAATTTTAGTGTGCAGAGAATCTAACTTCTTCAAGAGATACCTGAATTCTCTTTTTTCCATGATTCTACAACTATCAAACCCTTTATTTTCCATTTCAGTCTTCCTCCACCCCCCAGTCATAGTTGTACTTCATTCAAACTCTCCTTTACAAATAAATAGTAAATAATTGCATGCATAAATAGGCATCATAACAATTTGGAAATAATAACCAGCCCCATAGATAAAGATTACAAGGATTGGTGAATGTGTCTTCTAGCACCTTAGCTCATTCATTTAAGTCATTTGTTCAAATAACTTAATAAGTAAATGACTACCACTGAGTTGAACACACAGACTCGAATCAGTGGCAAAATATAGATAGGTAAGGTTGGGACTCTGAAAGCTATTTGGAAGAGTAGTTGACTCCAGACAATTATGGTAAGGATGAGGCCCTTGAAAAACAATGGCATATTCTGAAACCATGAGGCCTTTTTCTAAGAAAGACATCTTGTTTTTAAACCTGTGGTCCAAGGTTGGCTTCTGACTGGCACCATCATCATCCTTGTTCTTATACAAGTAACATGCTCCAAAGAGCCCAGAATCATGAGGAGACCTGTAGGATATATTTTAATTTAAAAGACCATTGTCATTAAAAGAACTGCCAATGCTAAAAGGAAAAGCACCATACCAAGGAAGAATTATATTTAACTATAGTCATTTATTAATTTTACCAAGAATCACTTGATGTGTAATGATGAAGGTAAAGTAAAGGGTAAAATCATAAAGCACAAATTCCCCTGTTATTTTCTAACGAATAAATAAATTAAGACACCTGATATTGGAAGCCAGGGAGACAGATGCTTTCGTTGGCACATTCTGTTATACAATCTCAGACAGGGGCCACAGAGAAGGTCCTTTCTCATTGCAGTTGGTGTCAGTTTCTAGCACAATTACTCCCTGTGTCTCATATGTTGAATTCTAATGTCTTGAATAAGAAAAGCAAAATGGATGAGCCTCCCCATCTGCTTATCAGAACAAACAGGTAAACACAGCGATGTGGCACCTGATGACAGCCACCCTGGGAATGCTGTCCTTCTGCCTTTGCATGTCACTGGTCTCTGCAATAGAAGGCAGGGAAAGTAGCTACTCTGGAGACTGACAGTTTTATGCATATCCCACAAGGCGCTCACAGTTGATCAGGCATCCAAAGGGACCTATGTGCATCCAGGACTAACTTAAAAGAGGACCAGGAAATCAAGCCTCTTTTCTATGAGAAGAAAGTAAAGGATTGTAGACATTAAGCTTATCAACGTCATAGGGGATTAACAAACCACATTTTGGAATATATGTGGGTGAGCCACAGCAGCCCCTTCCTCTCTAGCTCTGTTCCTTCACTCTGCTTCACACACCAAGAATTGAAGGACTTTGTCTACCACGCCCTCCCCCATGAGGTTCCTGCAACGGAGCCAGCTCACCATGGACTGAATCCTCAGAAAACATGAGCCAAACTAAACCTCTCCTTCTTGAAGCTGCAGATGTCGAGTATTTCATCCGGTAATGGGAAAACTGACCACAGTGCAATAGGCCCTGTGATTGGAACTTCACCTCATTTATCTTTCATGCAAGCCCACAGGGAAAGAATTACTCTCTGTGTTTTATTAGGAGAAAATTGAAAGATCACACAACTATTAAGTAAGAGCAAGAGTTGAGACTAATTCTTTCCATCCCCAAAGCAAAGCCTGGTCCATGAAAGAAAAACTGATCTTAGATCAGGTGTGATTTTAGGCTTCCTAAATTTACTGAGGATGTGGTCTGGAAAGGCATACTTCAATAATCTGAAGGCTAATTGTGTTTTCTTAAACAAAGAAAAAATTAGGAGTTGGGCACTGGTGGTTCTGACAGCTTACAGTTATGCCTGAGAGCTAGAGGGAAAAAAATGGAAAGACTTGAACTCATCCTGCATTCTTCTTTTTTTTTTTTTTAGACAGGATCTCTCTTTGTAGTTCAAGCTGGCCCTGAGCTCAGCCTCAAACTCACAGCAATCCTCCTGCCTCTGCCTCCAGAGTGCTGGGATTACAGGCATGAGTTACCACGCCTGGCGTTGTGGTATGTGGTTCTGATTGCTGGTGGGCATGAGTCTCCATACCTAGCATTGTTGTATGTGGCTATCAGGGATTGAACTCAGGTCCTTGCACTTGCAAGGCAGGTACCGGAACTATTGAGCTAAATCCCCAGCCCCCATAAGGCAATCCTGAGTCATAGCCATTTATCTATTTTCCCCAGTGTTACAAAGACCTCCCTTCCTTTTTACAGCAGGGTTCCATTCTTGGACTAGTTGTTGGATGTCTACTTGCTGAAAATGGTCCCTCAGGGAAGAGGCAAATGTCTCATTACCAGGAAGACCTGAACACTAGCTAGGTTAGCACCTGAGAAATCACCCAAGCAGAAGGAGCTACAGACCAGTCATGGCCACAGAATTTCTAACCTGAGGCAGCTTTGTAAGTATTTTTCTACACAGAGACAAGGAAGGAAAAAAACGAGCACCCATGGGGTCACCAGAACACTAAGAGTGCTACGGCTAGGGTGGGCTCACCATAGTGATCCCTAGTGGATAGGCAACATCACTCTAGACAAGATCTACCTCTTTCAATGCAGCTTTTACTTGACTGTGGGCCCAAATAATTCTATAAGGATGACATACACCTCTCCTGTGCTTCTGTACTGAACACTGAGCTTTGCAGAGTTAATTAATACAACATTTCATACAGCTACACACACACACACACACACACACACACACACACAGACACGGATAAAATCCATGAGAGGCTGTACCTAGAAAAATACTGCATTAGAACATCCCAAAATATTAGTGTCAGGATCCTGATTTTAAACTTGTAATTAGGATGTGACAATCTACGTGTTAGTTTATGGACACTTAAAAATGTTTCTGTGAATAGCTCTCTCAGTTAGAGTGTTTAGACACATGCCAACAGGCTTGACTTCAGAGATGCTTATCTTCAGTTACAAATGAAGTATAAATAAGTATTGTGGAAGGAGGTGGGGAGTTAGAAAAGAAAGGAGCCGGCGGGCTGGCTGGGTAGTTTCCTGGGAAACTTCCCCATCATCTTCAGGTACTCAGTAGGAGCCAAAGGAAAATAACCAATTCTCCTCCCAGGTATCTTCCCACATACCAACTAATTAGCAACTAAAGAGAGATAGAGATAGAATGTACAATGCAGGGCCCCTTTGCATTAATCATCTTGAACCCATACGATAGCCAAATTTGGTTGGATGTAATCTGTACCCTTCAGTGCCACATGCACTTGACCAGGAAGCTTCTCCTAGTGATATGTTGAAAAATATATTCCCAGTATATATGTGTACTACTTCCTGATATATAGCTCCTAAATTCCAAGGAATCTCTAAAGTGATGCATATCCTTCTGAATGCTACTTAAACAGAAGTAATGTGTGGGGCCCCTAATTTCAAGTTGCTGATTGGTCTCCTGAAAGGCCCTGGATAATTAGAGGGTTATGACTTTCACTTCCAGCCCCCAAAACCATGAGGAAGGAGAAAAAGCTGAAGCTTGAACTGATCACCAATGGCTATTGATATAATCAATGATGCCTACAGTTTTTCTCTAGAAAAACTTAAAATATAAGGTTTAGGGTGCTTCTGGATTGCAAAGCATCCTGGAGGCTGGAACACCCAGAGAGGACACAGAAGCTCCATGCCCCTCTTCTGTCATTCTCTGTGTCACTTCCATCTGCAATAGCTTTGTAACAGTCTATCTAATAAATGTTCAGAGGCAAACATGAGCTTCTCTGATAAAATAAACGAACCCAAGGGGGGGACCATGGAAACTTTCAACTCACAGCTTGTTCTTGAGAAGTGCATGTCCCAACCTGGGGCTCATTAGTGGTAGTGAAGTGGGAGCAGACTTAGGACTAAGGCCTCAGCCTGCAGGGTCTGATGCTACCTCCTTATAGGTTGTGTTGGAATTGAACTGAATTGAATTGAATTGAATTGGGCACCAGCCTGGTACACACTAGAGGCCAGTTTGGTGGGGAGAGATCATCACACATTTTTATATTCTATCCTGTGCCTTCTCTACTGTGGCAATTGCAATGAGTTTGCTTTTGCCTATATCCATGGACTCCCTGATTCTGAGAACCTTGAATCCTGTGAGATCACAGTCTCATCATCATCACCTCACACCTAACAATCTCCTATCACACTCACTTAATAACACAGGGGTGGGTGGTCTTTGCATCATCAGTCACCCCAAAACCCTCCACCAGGCACTCAAGAAGTAATCCAATGGAGCCAGAGATGAAGGGCGACCATCTTGTGCAATGAGCCTGTCAGAAACAGCAGCGGGAAGCCCTTCCATGTTCTGGCGTAAGAGCAGAATAGGAGGCTGATGAATGTAGGGTGGTGAAGGCAAACTCAATTTAACCAGTGCCTTTTCTTCAAGCATCTCATATACCACACATGAACTCATTTTCTTTGCCATATCCTCCAAAGGGTGGCTAGCCAAGAAGGCACCCTCCTTTTCTCTAAGAAAGGGTACCCAAGCCACAAATAAGCTACATAACTTGTCCAAGGCCACATCACTAACCAGCTTTTGCACTCAGCGTTCTCAGAGTTTTCCAATTGTTCTCTTGAGTTTTTTCACTTCAGTATCAATAAGATGCAAGCAGATTTCCAGCAGAAACTCCAGCACAACCCAGAACTCCACACATACCAGTGAATCACTAGAGAAGCTAAGTACATCAGACTTTACTGGACTGATGCAGGAGTCCTACTCCCTACACATTTCCTGGCTCTATATTTCTTTGAAAATCTCCTTGGATGGCTGTGTTATGCCAGTGAAATCTGAAGGATCCCTGTAATAGTCCCTGATAAGAACAGGATGTAACAAGGAGCAACTGTTTTTTCCCCTTCATTCTGTTTGGAAGGGAAACAACTTTGGGTTAATAAATGAGGTTCTCATGGATTAAAGATTAAGTGGAGGATGTTAGTTGGTAGAATTACAAACTGGCTCCGTACAGAAACTTCAAGTCATGAAATTACTGCAGAAGATGTGTTCTCTTCTCCTCTTCCCTTGGAGAAAGATAAAGATATAAATAGATACTGACTCACAGAAGTAGCAGGGATGGAACAGAAAAGGAAATATTAAAAATACTATTCAAGAAGCTAGAGTGGGATTGGACAGTAACCATCCCGGTACACCCAGCCTCGGGTTCACACCAGATAACCCTGATGGCTGCGTGGTGGTTGCCGTGGGCATAGATTTGGAAAGAGGTGGTCTGCATGCCTCACATTTACCATGCCTCTAATGTTCTCTAAGCCTCTCATTTTGTGCTGAGAATATGTACTGGGAAACAATTCTCTGTGAACATCTCCCATTGCTCCAGGGTCCAGTTTCCCAAACAGAGGGCTACACACATAATCTTTTGGGGGCTGTTGGCATAGTAAGTCTCCTGGGAAGACAAATATCACATCTCACTCCAGATCAGAAGCCATATTTGTTTCTAGATCAGTGAAGAAGGTAAAGAATGTCTCTCTTCCCAGAGACACACCAGAATGGAAGGTCTCTCTCTTCTCCCTGAGGAAGATTAACTAATGTTGCTTAGCTTTGCAGTGATAATTAGCAAAGCATCACATACAGATACAAACACACATGATATAACCCATGAGGGTTACACCAGGAAATTTGCTGACCTACACTAGAGCATCCCAAACATGAGTGTCAGGATCCTGAATTAAACCCAGTGCTTAGTATGTGGCAGTCCATGTGCTCCTTATAGACATTTTCATTTCTTTAGAGAAATGAAAAGGAATGCAGATAAGGACAGCTCTCTCTTTAGGGGAGAGGATGAACAGGTCACCAGCTGTCTTAGGTAAGACTGAAAGGTTTCCTCACTTTCCAGAGGGTCCTCTCCACAAAATGCACAGATGGCATCTAGCCCTCACCATGATGCCCTATGGGCACAGGACGCTCAAACCAAAGCAAGAGGTCGTTGCTGCTTTTGCCATATGGAATCAATGATCTTTGTATTTGATCCGTGTCTTGTGTCTTTTGTCAGTGTATATAAACATGAGTGGTACATGTGCACAGACATGCACATGCATACATTCACACATAGAAAAATATGAGTGCCTCTATTCATACCTACCCACATATAACCAGGGGTGCGAATAAAATCTGCACTGTGACAGAATAATGTATCAGCTTACAAGTAGACAGGTCTCAGACTTCACAATTTCTGGTTTAAAATCCTAATTCTCAGTTCAGCGTCTCCACTGCAGAAGCTACCAAGTGTGCCAGATCCTACTTGGACTGTTCTGTACCCTCAGTAATGCCTGTTCCTCACCAGGACTCTGAAAAGAACCCTGAATGTTCTCCAGCATTCCCACCCCACCCTCAGAAGCACTGGGGAGGGTTTCGTCATCATGCCCTCACTCTGTTCGTCCCACCACGCACTGAGAACCTTCCATCAGGGGACAGAAAGACAGGTACACAGTGTGGGGAGAGCAGAAAATCAGCAAATGCACTCCGAGTGTGAAGTCAAAATACTGTCATCAAAAATCACTCCCCAGAAGCCTAGGACCCTTAGAAAGAAAATGGCCTTTCTGATTGGAGAGGCAGAAAACCTCAAATAGTGCTGTGTTGCTCTTACCATCCCCTTTCAACATCTGACAAAACTAAGACCCAAAGAACTCGCCATCCTATTAATATGCCTAGTCTAGCTGCTCAGATAATAACAAGGGAAGTAAATGAGGCTTAGTTTCTCTCCCATTTCTTACAAGGAGGCTATCACAGAAGCTTCCACTTTGAGGTTTCTTACAGGGGTGGGGTCACATCCAGAAAGACAACCGTGCTGTTTGCCTTGTGATTCTTTACAAAGGACAGATCATGCCAGACACATACATGGCACCGCTGACAGGCTTGGGGAAAAGGCAAAACAGACAGGAGCGATCCAAGAACACTCTGTGTTTGGATGGTCAGTGACACAGTAGACGCCCATCAGCAAATTTTACTTGCAAATTTATTCAAATTGACCAAGAGGAAAGGCACAGGCTTCCCTTGGCTAAAAACACAAAAATGTAAAAACATGGTGAAGAGGAATAATATTCAGAGAGCAAAGCCTGAAATTTGGCGGGAGGACACAAGATGTCAGATGGGCTCTGAGGAGTTGGTGCAGCTCAGGAAGTTGAGTCTGAGACAGAGAAGGAAGAGTCATCCTACTGGTGATGACAGAAGGCTGGCCAGCTACAGGACTCTGGACAGATTCCCAAGGTGAACTCCCAAGAGAACAGGGGACAGTGGCACTAACCAACTTTTGGGGTATTTCTTGGAAAAGAATAAAAAGACTCAGAAGGCACTTGGTAAATATGAAGTTTGTACACATAACAATAATAATGTCAAATTTTATTTAACATCTTCATTAAGGACTCAGAGTGGAGCAGGCAGGCTGTTAATGAAATCCACAGAGAGTCCTAAATTGGGCACTGCTGAAAGCGGCACCGGTTGGACAAGCAAATGCTCATGGGACATGTGATTAAAGCTCCACAATCACAAACTTGATCCTTCTCTCCACTATCAACTTGTTCCACTGACAAGGGCTCCCTAGAGGAAGCAGCAGGGATCGCACCCAACCTCCTTCCTCCTCCCTGACATTCATCTAGGTACAGTTGGATTAGAATGGAATATGTGATAGGAGCCATGAGAGAGCCCCCCAGGGTCCACTCAGGACATGCAAAGGCAGAGGAGGAGTTGGGACAGGACTGTCCTGCATCTGAAGGATGGCATATCACCCCAGAGAGCGCAATGCAATGACAATATTCGGTCTCCCCAGAAAGATGATAAGACAGGCTTGTTGGCAGTTTCCAAGACTCTGGGTTTCTGTCCTCAAAATGAAGAAATACAAGATTTCAAGTCCATGGTCAGACATGTGAAAGCATCAAGATCAGGATAGGAAATATCAGCCTTGTGAGCCACAATTACGACTGAAAAAAACCCAGAAAGTCTCCAACAGAACCCAAACCCATTGTCGTGGTTCACAAGGCCTCTCATGACCCAGCCCTTGCGTCTCTTACCAGCCTCATTGTTCACCACCATAGATGTCACTTGGCCAGGCAGAGCTACCACCAGCTGCTTGGCCTTGTCTATACGTTGTATCTTTGCAGAGAACACTCTCCCATCCTTGCCCAAGTAAACTCACTTGCCTTTAATTGTCACCTCTCTAACCAGGAGCCTGTTTCCTCTTCTGCTCCCTTATCTTAAATTCTGCTCATCAACTTCCCTTTTGGTCCCAAGCATTGTGGGGAGAACAGAATATTACAAAAGACAGGCATGGTCCCTTTTCACAGAAGAGACAATGCTTCTCAAACCTAGCTACAAGTTAGACTCACCTGGAAAGCTTTTTAAAAATATCATTGCCATTCCAATTTAATTGGCCTGACAGTGATATAGTTTCAAACAGTGGTTCCTAAAAGTGGCATCTTTCTGGGATTCCCTAGGAGTATTTACAAACATTGCTGCCTCGCCTCTTCTACAAGCAGTTCAACTACAATGTCTCGGGTCAGGCTATGACTACAAAGTTCGTTTTTAGGCTCCCAAGAGAGCCTAGAGCAGCAATGATGAATCTGTGGCACATGTATTATTTATTTTCCTGTTAAGAAAAAGATATTTATGTAGGAGGTTTTTTTTTTTTCCTAAACCCAAACCTCAGTATTCAGGTTTAATTGCAGTGTTGGCTCTTTGTGATCAATAAGTGGATCTGGGGCTATAGTTTGGGCATTTGTCTCTGAAAGATTCCCTATCCTTGGTCTAGAGTATGGCCAACACTGAGAGCCAGAGGTGGGAGAAAAAGCATTAATGGCCTATCATGCTGCTAAAAATGGCCTGTATACTTACTTTTCTCCCTACTAGTCTATCAATTCCTTAAAAGCAATGGCTATATCTATGTTTCCAGTTTCTAGCACTGTGCCTGGCATACAGCACGTTCTTACCTAATATCTCCAGAAAGAAGAAAAGGAGGAACAGTAAACTCTCTCCTTGGCTCAGTTAGGTGTTAGTATGTTATTCTAAAACACTGCCACACATTGTGCAACTTGAACAACAGGCATCCATTGCCTCAACGCACAAGACCAAGGTATTGCCAGGGTTGCTTCCTTCCAAGAGAAATGGAAAGGAGATTCTGTCCCCGACTCTCTTCCTGGCTCCTGATAATTTTCTAGTGGTCTTTGGCTTGAAGAAATATCACTCCAGTCTCTGCCTTTGTGTTCACACTGCATCCTCCTTGTGGCCAAAATTCCCTTTTGATAAGAACACGTTCATACTGGGTGAGGGTTCACCCTTAAGTCCTATCTCCCTTTGATCATCTGCAAAGACTCTGTTTCCACAGTAGGTCATATTTCCAGGGACTGGTGGTGGGGACTTTCATATTTTGGGGAAGGACACAATCTAGCCCTGGGCTGTTGCTTCTTAAACTGGAAGAAGGAAGAGAGAGAACAGACTCTTAATTTCCTACCTGGGTGAGATGTACTGAGATGCTGGACCGCAACTCCCTGTTCTAAGTTCAAGCAGAAGTTCTTCCAGCACTCTTTACTGAGCGGAAGGCCTACAGAAGGCCTGGTCTTTTGCAAAATGGTGGATCAGCAAATATCACTCACCCCCTCTGCTCCCAAGGCACCTTGCCTATATTCCACTTCTTAATTGGTCACAAGGATGGCCGCTGTGACTGAACAGGGAAAAAAACATTTCCTTAGAAGACATTACATGATTTCATTTAGGCTATTTCCCTCTTGGAGATATTGCAAATTAAATTACTCTTTTTAAATAAACACTAGTGACATCCAAAAGGACAAATACCTAATGGTAGAAAGGTAGCCATCATGAGAGGAAGGGTGAGGGGAAATGGGACAGTCAGGGTGGAGGAGTATGTCTTGCTGACCACCCTCCTCATTTGGTCCACTTTTTAAAATCTGAAATATATAGGACCTTGCTGGACTTGGCCTAATGAGGGTCACTGTAGGGAAAAGATTGCTTAGAAAATGCAACTTCTACTCCACACTTTACCCCACCTCAGTCAATAATTTGTAATGGTATATTTGTAAACTAGCCACTTATTTTCATTCCTAATGGACCCATAGCTTGAGCAATGCACATCATTCAAATTGGATGTTGGCTTGCAGTTGCATCCAGCAGAAAAATCCTTCCAGGTTTGGCTTCAGTGACAACCTGGGGTGGATACAGCTCCAACCTGTCATGTCATTTGTTAGTAAACCTACTGCCAAGCTAGGATAAATACCCACACTTTCCTCAGTTGGTGAGGAGACTTTTGGACATGCTTTCAGGGACTTCAGTTCAATTAAACAAGCTCTCAACTATTTGGTCTCATCAAGGTTTGGAGCCATTCTGAAATGCTGTTCCTTATGACCAGTGGCTGTCATGAGAGATGGTAACCTAAGAGAAATAAAAGATCCTCCACCTTTTTCTCGTAGTGAGGAAAAAGCACCAGCTTAGTGTCTTAAGCCACGAAGTCCTGACCTGAAGCTGCTACCAGCTACAAGTGATTGGGAAAATCATTTCCTCTCCTTTCTACCTCAATATTCTCAGCTGTTCAATGGGCTAATAATGACCACCCACCTCTGTAAGCATTTTACATGCACTAAGCAATTCATGTTCAAAATAGCCCTATGAATCATACAGTCATATTCCTATTTTAAATAGAATAGGATCGAAGTACAGATAATTAGCTTGCCTGTGTTCGTGCTACTAGTGACTAGTGTACTAACTAATACGTGGGCCAGGTGACATGACACCATCACATTTTCTCTTCACCACAATGCCAGAAGGGTGGTATAATCATAAAAGTAATAACGTCGCTGGGAACAATGGAGCTTAATAAGATATGTAGAACTTGGTAAAATATTTAAGTACATGTTGGCTCTAGTTGTGATACCATGGAATACGATTTCAGTAATTGTTGGGTGGTTGTCTTAGTCACTTTCTTTGTTGCTAAGACACAATACCCAGCACTCACAATGTAAAGGAGGAGCTCCCTGTGTGGAAAATTTTAGCCTACATTTGGCTGGCCCCAACCTGGAAATAGTACAGTGGAAGGCCTTGGAGTAAAGCTGCTTACTTTATGGGTGCCAGGAAGCTGAGGGAGGGGAGAGGTCTAGGGAAGGGAGACATACCCTTCTAGGTCACAGCTCCCAGGGAACTGCCTCTAACCAGGCTCTATCTCCTAAGGGAACACTCGGCTGCGGAACACATTAGGGGAAGCATCCATTCATGCACATAGCAGCCCTGGGATCTAATCACCTTCTGAAAGCCCCATCTTTGAGCACAGGAGAGTTTTGGAAGCATCTGAAGACTACTTCAGAATCATCCAGAAGTCTTATCTCGAGGGTGTAGTCCTTCCCTAGTTTACTAGATTCTATTATTTCCTAGACTTGCCAGGGAAATAGGAAAAAGATACTGTGACAGGAGTTTCAAGAAAAATGTCCAGTTGAGATAATGCACAATCCCATGCTAATGCCTTTGAGATAATACTGGTCCTTAGAATGTCCTGAGCAAGTGGTAACATTTTCTACGCTAAACACAGCTCCCCTCTATAGAGGCTACCCTGCATAAAATGCTGCCATCCTTAGAGTAAGCACTGTCCTCTGGCTGCCTAGGCAGAAGTCTTAAAATACAAATATGCCCCAGAAGAAGACAGCGCTAAGTCTCATCTGCCACCATATGAGCTAATCTATTCCAGTCTTGCTTTGGAGGAGCCATGTCTGCATGTTAGGGCTATCTATAAACAAAGGGGCCATAGAGCAAGAGAAGTCAAACATCCCCAACTCCACATATTTCACAACCTCCAAGCCCATTGTTTCTCGTTCTTATTTTAACCATCATTGGAGGCATGGCAAAGTGCAGACTGGAATTAGATCAAATCAAGGCACACCCAGGCTCAGGTATGGTGCAGCTGACTTCTCCATCACCCTCTTTTCCTCCTCATAGGAATGCTAAAGTGGGTGCCCTCGGGTCTCACACTCTCCACTGATTGTTAATGTTTAGCTTGTTGTCGTAGTTGGTAGTAGGTTTTTGTGTATAAAGAGTGAAGTTTAAAAATGTAAGTCATTTTTTAAAGTCCTGTAAGTTGCAGTTGATAGACTTGAGTCTAGAACTCAGATATATCTGGTTCTAAAAGTCATCCTTTCTGTCACCCTGCACTACACTGGCCTCATGGGACCCCAGGAGCTTTAAGGGCAGGTGAGGGAAGTAGCCAGAGAAGCCATATAAACCAGCTGCTGAGAGAACCACAACTATGATCCCAGTCCTTACTCTCTCTGCCCTGGTCCCTCATGCAGATGCAAATCTCCAAAGGTGCAGTAAGGAGCAGCAGGCAGGCTAAGGTCCCAGCACTGTGCACACCTGTATTCACACTCACTCACTCACATGCCACATCAAACATGGACATCTGAAGCACAGATACTGTCACCAGCTGGGCCCCTATGTGGCTGAGAGGAAAATTATTTACAGCAAGGTCTGGCCTCCTGTGCCACCATGTAATTCCAGGCAATTGCACTTCCAAATAGATCTTTTTGGAGAAAATCAACAGTGGCTTTGCTTTCAATCTAGTGGAAAATGAATTCCTGCGAGTGTGTTATATAAGTCCACAGTCAGTGGGGTGAGGAGCCTGAGGGTCTGAAGCTCTGTCCAGAGAAAGTGGGAGCTGATTCTCTCAGGTTCCTTCCAGCTGCCCCAGCGCCAGGCTCACACGTGCCTGTGTCTCCGTGGAATCAATCGGACTTCCAGGGAGGGGATAAGGTGAGTCCTGTCAAAACCATCTATGAACACTCCGCCCAGCCTCAGTCCACTCTAGTACACTTTAGTGACAGCCACCACCCTCCACAGCTGGGCAAACGCCTGACACCTGTGTCCCCAGACTTCCCCTCATTCCATTCTGAACACTTCCTTTCCATGGCTAAGTTATTGAACCGCGCTGACATTTTGAAAGCACACACACTTGAAAATGAGTCACTCATAATTCGAATATTCAGATAGTCATTCTCGGTATTTTATTCATTTCTTTTCACCTTTTGTTTTCATTCATTTTCACTATAGAAATATGATTCCCAATGAGCTTTCCAGAGGCCTCACATATTCACCCCTGATGCCCCATGTTCAGTGCTGGTTGATATATGCTCCGAGGTCTAAAGAGACTGATGACGGCTGAGCAGGGAGAAGGATCATTTGTGGACTAGAAAAGGAGCCTCCACCGAGGATCCAGTGTTAACTCCAGCCCTGAGGGTGAGACCTGGCCAGTCACACCCTCCTTGCTGGGGCTCCTTTATGTCATCTTTTGTGAGACAGAGAATGCTAAAGTGTGTCTTGTGCCAAATAAATCTATTCTACTTTTTAGAAGATGGCTTGCTCATCTTTTGCAGGAATTTTTCTTCACCTGTTCCGTGGGGACATTAATAACTGTGCCCACAAAATCGCTTGAATGGTTGCAACAGTATTTTCACTAGGATGGAAAATACAGAGAAGTAACTACACCCATTATATATCTTGGAAATATTTTTATGAAAATATAAGAAGAAAATAAATCACGTGACAAAGAAAATGAAACGGCATTTCATGAGTGAGGTGAGAGACGGAGATATGCTGCCTTTTCCTGCCATTCAGATAAAACATGAGGAATCACATGAGAGTGCAGAGAAGTTGGAAATAAAAGAATATACAAAAGAAAGTGATTTTTCTTCTTTACTTCCTTTTTTCAAATTCATTCAGTCTCCGAAAATACAGACGGGAAGTTCGAATGCAAAGGGCTTCAGAGTGTGGACAGGAATTGAGAAGCAACTGAAACCCGAGTGTGACACCTGAGCAGGGTTTCCCAGAGGGGGAGGAGCACAGTGGAACAGAGCAGCGAGGGAAGTTATACCCTGAAAGTGTCTTTCAGCCACACAAAATGCAGAGAGAGGAGAAACACCCCCCAACACACACATTGACGTGGGGGATCTCTAGCCACAAATCTTACAGACCGTGGAATTAGTGGCGGGGCGCCACCTGCTGGCAGACCTACATATTGCACAATTCTCTGTAGCCCTAGTGGTAGTCTAGAGCTTCTATCTTTAAAACCAATACACTGTTTCCATAGCCTCTCCAAGACTAAGACCATGCCAGAAAAAAACAATACCACAGTAATAAAATGTGTTATAATTAGTTGTAGTTTCCTTATTCAAAGGAAATCTCCTCAGCTTTTCTTTCTCATGCTCATTTGGCAACACTCTTAATCCTCCCATAAGTTACCATGACATACCAAGGGACCTTCTCCAGCAATACTCATATTTTTAATAAGACCTAAGGTCATGGCCGCTGCAACTATCCTACACAGCCATTTAAACAGGCGCCGAGAAATGAGTGTGTGCTGAGCACCATGCTAGATATGACCACAGGATCTTCTAATCTAGTTAAGAAAGTAAAAGTAAGTTAAAAATCACTACATTGTACAGTGTAAGAGGTAGTAGGGTGAACATCAAAGAAAAATTAATTCTCGAGGAAATCTAGAATGGACAAGAGGTATACAGCTGGGGTATAAGAAGTGGTATTTGATCTATGCTTCTAAGAATGAATAAGACATTATACCTGGTGAGGTTAGAATTTTTAAAAAGACACAGAACAGCAGAAAAGCACAAACCACTCATGGGATACTTCAACCAGAGAGTGTTAAGAAAAAATTATGACAACCACTATTTACACAATTTTATAAAGCATCTTTTTAAGTGTTTATCTTCTCAGTGATCCTGTATGGAAAGTATGGCTGCTTCTGCTGAGTCTATTTTATAGATGGAGAATCTGAGCCTTTCCAGAGCTAAATTTCCTGTTTTAAGATACCTTCTATAACTAAAGAAAGAACTTAAACACAAGGTCCACATCTCTATCTTCCTGCTATAGCAAGCATGATTAACAAAAAAAGGGGGACCATTCATTGAAACATAGGATTACCAAAGTTTTAAAACTGGTCTAGTGGTGAGACTACAAGCCCCTTGTCAGTTGACTGTCGCTCCTTTTTAAAGCCTCTGTAGGTGATTAGATGTTGTCTTCTGTCTTCTCTTCTCCCACATGAGCGCAGGCCTTTTGCTGGGCATTATCTTTCTTCTCAGAGACATACTCAAAGCTCCTGAGCCATACAGGCTCTTGCAGGCAACATATAGAAAAGTTATTTCTTTCCTCCCCAGTGCATTTATCTGTTTGTTTGATTTCCTGCTCACTGCATTATATGTTATTAGGCCTTAGGGCGCCTCCACGAATTAAA
The DNA here is from genome assembly GCA_004026965.1 of Petromus typicus. NCBI lineage: Eukaryota > Metazoa > Chordata > Mammalia > Rodentia > Petromuridae > Petromus > Petromus typicus. The sequence continues at coordinate 90,919 of PVIR01002412.1, forward strand.
ACGATCTTCAAAATGTATGATTAAAAGACTGAGAGGCAATAATAATGCCATAATCATAACACGCTTTCATATCCCACTTTAGCATCTGTCATCTCATTTACTCACACAGAAACCAGCAGCACTCGTCAGATGAGAATGGCAGAATGTAGCAGTGCGATTTTACCAATGGGAGCACTGAAACAGAGAGGTCAGGTAGTTTGCCTGGGGCCACAGAGCAAATGACTAGGACTGTAACCAGATCGCCTGATTCTGAAACCAGGCCTTTTTTCACAGCAATCTGGGCTCTCAATTCAGACTGGCGATTGAGATGAAAAGGACTTGTGTTGCCATCTGCTTCCCTTTCCCAGAGCTCTGGTTCAGCACCATGGACAGAATTACCCACGCTCAAAACCTTTGGTTAAGGGCATTCAATAACACTTCCAGAAGCAAAGCTGAAAAGTTGGCTTCTGCTATGTTAAACCATACTGAGAACACTGCATTGACATCTTAAGACGATGTCGATGAAAGGCACTTTGAAATAAGTCCATGAAGAGAACACACAACTTCATCTCCCTGACCTGAGTTGAGACAAACTAATCAGAGAAGCTTCTTATTGGCCCCCAGGTAAAGTTGGAAGTGATTTAATAGCCGTGATATGCATCATACCCACCCCTTCTGAGCTGCTCCAATTAGCCCAACTTGTTTTCTCCATTCATGTTCCAAGTTAGTAAAAGATATCCACATTATCAAATGTGAAAACCACAGCAATACCAACTGCTATCTACTGAGTTCTTGATTGCATCACACCTTGGGCTATGTCACCTCCTAATCATTTTAGTGGCAAAGGTAAAATATAGCCAATGTATAAAGACTGTGTGGAAAGTATCTGGGGAATATTATGACACTATTTAAAAGGCTGATTCAGGAGTCACCAGTTCCCTGGTTCTAATAATATGATCTTCAACACCTACTGAGCCACTTTGAGTCTCAATCTCTGTGGAAAGTTGGAGAATCACACCTTCTTTAAAGGACTTTTAACTTGTCTACAAATAATGCACAGAAAACTTGGAGTATATTAAGCATGATGGATGCTACTGTATACATATCCCACCTGGCAAGTGTATCCCTTCAGCCTTCGTCTCCATGTTCCACTCTCTCACTCATTGACATGCTTTCAAGATCAAAATAAAATTAGGCAAAGAAAAGGGAATATGTCCAAGGAGAATTAGTTCACAACTGGAGGAGAACAGCACATGTACTGATTTTTAAAAACTGATAGTTCTTCTTGCAGAAGGCTATAGGAAGGAAAACACAGGACCTGATGTCTGCTGAGTTGTTCTAGGCAAGGTCACATGTATACACTGCAAAGCCACAGGCTGGAAATGAGCAGAGGAATCATAACAAGGCTGTGGGCCAATGAACAGCTTCTAGCTGTGCTTCCCACTCACATGAGGACCTGGGCAGCTTTACCAACCTAGCCTGGCTCAACTGGCAAGAGTCAGGGGTGAGCAGATCTTTCTTTTACCAGAACCAGAACCCAAAATTCATTGTCCACTTATCTTGGCAAATACCTGTTCACTTCACCCCACTATTTCTTAATGAACTTTAGAATCTCCCATCCCTGAGAAGAGCCCCTCCCAATGCAAAACACCACATGAAAAACCCTGAGTCTAAGAAAACTGTGTTGATGCATTTACACTTTCAACTGCTGCTCAACAGTTAGCATAAGAAATAGTTGCTTCCCCCAATTAGGAAACTCACAGTCTGATAAAGGACTTTCTGTCTCTTTGATGACACTAATGTCTGGTAAATATTCAGTAAAGATGTGAGCAAGGCACAGTGGAGGGCAGAGGACACTCTGTGACAACCACCAAAACTCCTTCCACACCTTGCTCAAACCCTGCTTGTTCATGCTGATGTGACTCTATTTCCTCTACTTCTCCCCACTCTTTGGTTGCACTAAGATTCTTAAGAGCAAAATATACTAATATCTAAAAAGAACCCTAGATTATTACCTTGTGTTTCCATTTCATCTTACAAATTGAGTTCCTGATGAGATGATGGCTTCCTCTCCTAGGTCACCAGGTGGGTGGATCAAGAACTAGGATACAGGTCTCCCAGGAACCAAGCAGGCAAGCATGCCACATTAAAAGTCTTTGCCTGCCTCACATGTGGTTCTTCACCCAATTTGCCATTCTTCCACCTTGGTGACCCCAAGTCAGTCCACTGCTTTGCAAACCCTAATGAGATGACCAAAGGTTTAATTGATTAACAAAATATGCCTCTGTAGTTTACTTCAAGGAGAGCTTATTAAAATTTTCTTATTTTTACTCCAACTGTACTTATTTTGACTAACAAACCACATTGTATGAAGTCAGGGTGGCCTTACTTAAGTGTTCCTCAAAATAATAGAGAACCTTAGGTCCCTAAATTGTAGGACTGTGGGAAATTCCCTGAGTTCTGATTTACACTATTGGTCAGGTTCCATATAGATGCTTTCATCAGCTAGAGGTGACTGCCTGGCAGGAAAGTTATAGCCTGGGACAGTAGTAGTTGGCTCCTTTGGCAACAGTGAAGGTTGACAGTGAAGGTGCTCTTGATTAAGGCTTACACTGAATGGTCCTGCAGGACTTGCCAGTGAAGTGACATTATGGGTCAAAAGGGACAGGAGCTCAACATATAGTTTATACCATATCTGGGTGTAGAGCTTACAGCCATCAGAATCCTCTAGCCTTGTTTCTTCATCCATAAAATGGAAGATAAAATCATTGTCAATCTTATCACGTTGTGAGAATCAAATACCTGGGTAAAATATCTGGCTTGTATTAAGAGCCCAAAAAATGTGAGTTTACTTCCCCTTTCCTTAAAGGCAGAAATATGAGCAGATCTATTTATATTTAAGTTCTAAGTCCAATTTGATGGGGAACCCAAATATCTCACTTCTTCTCTTCATATCCACCAGTTTTTCCTTTGTAAAATGGTAATCATTACTAGAGAATAATGTGATGTAACTACCAAGTATTCCCTGGGTAAAAGTGTGATATAAGACAGAAACACACTTTTAACAGTAGGATGCATCATGTGTGGGTAAAACAAAGGAAATAAATAATGGCTGACTATCTACTATGTACCAGGCACGTCAGATATATAGAACAGAGTTTTTGTAATATCCTGAAGAATGCTGTGTGCTAGTACCCATTTTATACATGTGGCTTTTTAAGGTTAAACAACAAACCAATACAGAATAAAGCACCAGAATTAGGTACAATCCTTTGCCAGCCAGACTCCAAAGCTTGCTTGCTTTCTGCTAATGTAGCAGTCTTGCTAGTCTGGAGAAATGCCTCATTCATGGAGCTGAATAAGCCACTGAAACCCCTAAGAAGAGAACGTGCAGACAAACACAAAGCATGCAAAGTCTGTTGACTGTCCCTGAGCTCTCCTGGGACCTGCCTATCCCTGGGATTTTCAGTGATCAGGTAACGGATTTATGCCAGCGACCACCAGAGGGAGATCAGAGCTGGTGGAGAATGGATGGCCTGTGCACTTACAGGGGGGCACACGCAGACACAAGTGCACACACACAGGTTGCCCAGTAGCCACCCCCCAAGAGGTTACAGAAGATTAACATACAGAGAGACACCATTCCAAATAAGACCCTTGGACACACAGATGGCTTCTCAATCAATCTTGCTGCTACTTCAAACCCTCCTGAGTCTGAGCACAACTTGAGGAAAAGAAGGAAACCAGACACCCCTCACTCAGGCAATGGACACTCCTGTTAAAAAAATAACTTTTAAAAATAAATTAGATCCAGTGGATTTTATAATCAAAAAATATCATGCACACAGTGCAAAATAAATGGCTTTGGAACCAAAAAACCAAGATATTTGAAATCACAGCTGAACTCTACCTGTTGCTTGGTCAAGTGCAAGTCCCAAAATGATCCATTTTTCTCACCTGAGAGGGTAACAGTGGAGATAAAATGCAGCGAGGAAGGCAAAGTACTCTGTAAACTGTAAAGGCCACGCAAATGTCAATTGCTTTTATTGGTATGATGACTATTTATTCAGGATTGGTTCTTGCCCTACAGTAAGGCTTTGTCCTCGAAGAATGTGGTGCAGGAGTAACAGGGCTTAGTCTGCATGAGACAGAAGGAGGAAGAGACAGAACTGTAGCAAACAATGGTCTGGAGAGAAAGGTCCAGATTCTGCACAGTCCTCTTTTTGTGTTCTCTTTGCTTCTTCCATCTCCACTTTTTATTGGCTTCCTGGGCCTTCTGCAATAAATCATCACAAACTGTAGGCTTAAAATGACAGAAAGCTGTTCTCTCACATTTCTAGAAAAGTCTAAAATCAAAAGGCTGACAGGTCCACAGCACCCTTCCTTGTCTCTTCCAGCTTCAGGCAGCTTTTACACTGTCTTGGCTTGTGGCTCAATCACCATGTTCTCACCCACTGTCAAATCTCATTTATGCATCACGTATAAGGACACCTGTCCTTATGGGACAGACTTACAGTTCACTCTACAATCCAGGCTGATCTCTTCATCTCAAGATCTTCAGTTAAATCTCCTGATATGACTGTTTTTCCCTAATAAAGTAACATTCCCAGGCTCCAGAAATTAGAAGGTGACATCTTTCTGGGGAGGAAGCCATTTGGCTCCATGCAAAACCCAGTCATGATAACTTCATAACCTAAAACCATGTGGACAGCATGGTGCTGTCTTAGGGTGCTAGTCAACAACCAAAGAATAAAGAGAGGTAGGATCTAAGTAAGCGTAAAGAAAAGTCAGTCTTGCTTGGGAAGGGAAGTAGAAAGAGTCCATGGAAGGGGAACTGAGCCTTAAAGGATAGATTTCAATAAGGACATGTGGAAGAAGAAAAGAAGGAAATTCTGATGTAGGAAACAGGAGTACAAAGATGGGGTGGTTAAAAATGGAGGACAACACAGAGGAGAAAGAAAGATGGACCAAAGGGAAATATACACAGAGGCAAGACTGAAAGCGGGCACCTGCCCATGTCCCAGGGAAGAGAGAAAGCCGGACGCCACTGCTATGGGCCAGATTCCACCCACTGCCCTACCCGACCAGCTTGACTGTCTCCACGGAGACTCAAGCTCTGCCCCTGCTCTTCGCTCCAGTGGTCCAAAGCAATAGCTGTTCTCTTGTCCAGGCGACTTCAGACGCAAAAACCCTGCCCTGGTCATTCCGCCCCACCCCCACCCCACTGGGATGCCGAAGGCTTTCCAGGTAGCCTCAAAGAACCGACCGATGACAGGTAGACAGACTGACAACCGCCACCGAGGCAGTGTCACAGCGGAGACCACAGCACCCCCCATCCATTCCCTGTGCCTCAGGACACAGACAGTTGGACTCAGTTAATTGAAATATAAGCTTCGGGCAACAAAATTTATCCATCCTCTAAGAAAACAGCAGGAGGACGCTAACGGTATGCAAATAAACGAGGGGCGGACCCCTTTAAAACAATCGCGCAGCCTGGGGGGCCCAGGTGCAGAAGGTGATTTCCTGGTGGCCCACCCTCACCTCGCGTTTTCCTCACCTCCCTAACCCCACAGCTCCTGGACAGGCCTGATTTGCTCTAATAAAAGCGGCCTCAGCCCCGGGGGGCCTGCAGGAGGAACAGCTCCGATTTCACCTCTTTAACCCTGGAACTAGGAAAACAGCCGAACGCTGACTCCAGGTTTCCCCAGGGAGGATCCCGGAGCTTTATCTTGGCGAGTTGCACGACCTCTAGGAACCTCTGCTCGAGTGAGATAAACCCCGTGCCCGAGAGGAAGCCGACTTTATCACCCAACAAAAGCATCTTTGCAAATTACCAGGGTCTTTTTTTCATCTCAGGGAATAGAGTATTTAAAAAAAAAAAACATAATAATAATAATAACTGCAACAGCAGTAATAATAATCAGCTGCAGCTGATGTCTGCATCCCGCCAATTCCTCAGGGAAGGAGGGGCAGCGCCTGCAGGGGAGGATTGTGCTAGGACCCCAGTGTGACTCACTCCAGGGGTAAGCAGCTTCCCTGAGGTTCCTGGGCCATGTCTGGCTTGAGAGATATGGCGGCCACCTCTCCTCATACACAGTAAACAAATGATTAGCTGTCTCATTAGTGACTGTGCGGGAAGACACACAACTCACATCCCGGCGGGGGATGAGGCCAAGAGATTTATATTATTTCACAATAAAAGCAAAACAAGTCGGGCCTTCCTCTCGCTGTCTGCCTGTGTGGGGCCCCTCACACCAAAGTAGGGCATGAGGTGGGGAAGGCAGGAGGCAGCCCTGCCTTAGAGGACAAGCTTTCCCCTGGGAAGGAGGAAGCAGGGTGCACCCACCTTCCCGGCACTTCAGTGCTGGGGGCAGGACGGGAGTCCAGATGCGGAGAGCTGGGATGGAAGGGGGGAGAGAGGGTGAGACTGCTCAGAAAAGGCACCCCTGCCTTATGGAGGGTGTTCGTGTTCATGCCTCGGGAGAAGAAGAGATCTGGACATCAGTAAACTCCCTTGTCGTCCTAACTCCTACCTACATATGTGAAAACTTAGGCAGATTTTGCTTTCTTTCCCACACCTGTCAAACGATAGAAAGATTATTTTTTAAGGGACTATGAAAGTGCAGGTTGTGGTTATTGCTGCTTTTTTGTGGCACTGCACAGCAGGACAGAAGGTGACCTGTGAACGATATGGCCCAGGGCGGCCACTCGCTCGCTGTGTCACCACAGGTAATGAGCTCCTCCCCGTGGGCTATAACATGGGTGCACACCAGCTACACTGACCTTTTAGGATTAAGGAACCCATTCCTAGAGAGCACTAGACAATGCCTGGCTTACAGGAAACATGCTCGTTGCACTGCTAACTTTGCCGTGTTCCTCGCCAGTGCCCTTGTTTTCGACAGATGACCTAGATTTCACTCCACTGCTTCCCATTAAGAATCCATGTCCCTGAGTTTAAGCTGTCTCTACCACATCCTTCCATCCCAGAGAAAGTGACACCCACGTTTTTTTCCAGGATAGGAAAAAAACCTATCTTTGGGGTTTTGATCCTAAATACACCCATTCTTCTTTCTGTCTTTGGATCTTCTTATCCCTCTGGCTCCCCTTACAAGCAGCCCTCTGCCCACTGCTTCTCCTCTGGAGGTCAGCAACCTTCCCCTTCCTTTTCCCTCTGCAAAGTTACCTTGATTCCTTGCCTCTGTCTTGGAACTGTCATTCACTCCTCCACTTTCCCTCCCATCACCATACTGGAGACAAAAGACACTAAGCACATACAACTCATCAAGTCTGTCCCAGGACCTCTGTCTAGAGTTCTGCTTGCCTGTGTTATGTAGCATTACTGATCAGCCCTTTGGTGAAATCTTTTCTTCCTCTGGTCTGGACACAGTTCTGGGCTATGTCCTAGTCTTTCTCTTCTCTAATTTCCCTCAGCCTCTTTGACTAGTTCTAGGTTTTAGCCCTTGCATGATGTTGTTCCCAGGGCTGGGCCGTGGTGCCTTACTCTTCTGGAATGAACAATACCCCACAGGCCCTCAGTAGACTCAATGGGTACAGGCTTAGTATGTATTGTAAGTCTCAGGGCTTGGCCAGATTTAACTAATTAACTGAGCATGTTCAGCAGCTCTGTGACTGCACAGGTAGGAGACAGACAGCAATAAATGCACCTTAGCACCTGCTCTGTTCAGCCAGGCTATGTGAATTACTTCTGTCCCCTCTTCATTGTTGGCAATATTTGAGTGATGAGCTTTGCTATCTGATCTCTCTGGGAGGCCCCCGGATGATCAAATATGTCTCCAGTGCCAACGAACCCTCAAACTGTATTTCAACCATATATCCCTCTTTTAAACTCAAAATAAAATTTTCAACTGTTCAATGACTCTCTATCTAGATGCCCACAGAAGTCCTCAGGAAGATCTGAATTCACACCGTGTCCATCTTGCTCTATAGAACAACACTCTGCTTCTGTGTTATAAACAGAAAGGGCAGCTTCATTCTTGATTCTCAATTATTACTCCTGCTCCCAGATCTCTAGTAAACTACTGTGGCTATGAGTTTTACCTGAAAAAAAGACTTTAAAAAAACCTTGTGTGTTCCTTCTCACTGCCCTTACTTATTGAATCTACCTTCCACACTGGCCACCAGAAGAATCTTTCTAAAATAATTGTGTTTACGTGTTTACAGATCCATCCTCCCCACACATAGTCCTCATCTCAAAAGCTGTCTTCCCCCTCCTTTCCCTCTCCTCATGAAGATCTTTCCACGATTTCTCACTGGCTGAAATGTTCTTGAAAATCACCTCAGGAACGTGTTTGAATACAGATTCCTAGGTCTCTCAGCTCCAAATACTTTGTCTATTTTCAACAAATGTAGGAGACTGTATTTTTAACAAGTATCCTAGATGATTTCTATTCTGACTCTCTACAAATTACACTTCAGAAACTCTCATCAGAAAGCATGATGTAGTTATTAAGAGTTTGGACTTTGAAATCAGGCTATCTAGGGATTGAATTCCCACCCTTAAGCAGTTAGTTGTGTCTGGTAGCATGACTCTTCAGCTCTCTAGGTTTTGATTTCTTCACCTAAACTATAAGGGTAGTAGTGATAACTCCTCCAGCTATTGAATATTTGTCACATCAAGCACTGTGCCGGGCACTTTAAATCCACAGACTCCGGTTATTATCATGGCTCTATGAGGTAGATGCCATTTTCCAAGCAAAGGAAGCGAGGGATGGGAAGATAAGCAACTTTCCTCAGGCCAGGGAGCTGACAAGTGACAGAGCTCGGCTTTGAATGCAGGTAGTTCAGATCTGAGATCCATGCTCTTAGCTATCACCATGAGTTTGTCCCAAATTACTTGAAAAAAATCCATGGGAAGCATTTAGCCTGTTGTTCTGTAGGTAGTAGGCGAATAGTAAATGGCAGCCATTATTCCTGTGGTAGTAACTTGTACCACCACCCCCTTGACACAGTCAACTTGGTGCTCCCAATTTGAAAAACACTGGAGTATTATAGTTATGGGATTCTAGCTATGTTCAATACAGAACTCACTAGCCATGTGTCTATTTAAATTTTTATCATCTGTTGCCACCAAAATTAGGCCCACGGTCAGTCTAGCCACAGTTCAAACATTCAGTAGACACATGTGTGTGGTGATGACCACAGCAATGAATTAGATTTTAGAACATTTCCCTCATGATGAAAGGTCCTACTGGACAAGGCTCCTTTAGACATAAACAGTCAGAACAAAATCCTGAACCTGCTAGTTGAACGGTGTCTCACCCTGATCATTTTCCCCTCTGTGCCTTGGTTTTCTGATGTTTCAAACAAGGACAGCACAGCACCTACCTCATGTGCCTGCTTTGAGGGGTACATGACTGAATAGAGTTAATGTGCCTGGCACAGAGCAAATAACACAGAAATGCATGTGTTTATTATTGTGTGGATATTGGCATCATTATTAACACAACCATTTATACTTGAGTCATTTGGTATCCTGAACAATGAGCCTCACAGTTTTGCCTTGTCTACACCAGAAATACCTGTCTCCAGCACCTTCACTGCTCTCTACTATCTCCAAAGCCTGGTTAGCTCCTTTCTGCAGCTTTCCCCCAAGGCTCTCTAAGCCCTAGCAGAGTTCATCACTACTCAAGCCTACAAAATCAGATGGCCATGCCTGCTACCCCTGTACCTCCATCATGCTCAGTTCCAATTGTTCTAGGGTTCTGCTCCTGCCACTTTAAAATACCTTTTAAGATATGCAATTCTTCCAAGTGAGGCTGGCCCACAACTTAATAAAAACTACTGTGCCTCGGCAGAGGGAGCCCTGAAAACCCTCTCATGATGAAAGGCATCCAAAAAGAGAAGCAAATGTGATGCTTTGCCTTGAGCACTGTGTCCATCACAGAGCCCTGGGCACTGACGGATGACCTTTGGAAAAAGTCACACTGGCTGAAATGTCTCTGCATTGTTCTCTGCCTGGCAATGAATTATTCTGGGTAGAGATAAAAATTTTTCATTAAGTAGTTTCTCAAATAGGTGAGATGGGAAGCCCAGGAGTTTGTGGTTAAGAGGAGAATTGAAAGTGAATGCTATGATTTTGCTTTCCCAGAACATTTATTGCTCTAAGTGAATCCCAGGGAAATGCTTTTTGTTGAAAGAAAGAAAGAAAGAAAGGCATCTTACCAAACTACAACAAAGAAGGGACTTCATGAGAGTAGATTGTCTAAGCCAAAATGAGAGACAGAGCATCACAAATTACTACTTCTGCAGCTGCTGTCACATCCCTGAAGCCCTTTGGAGACTCACTTTGCCCACATGTAACAGGAAGATAATAGTCCATCATGTAGAAGAGAGATGAGAAATAATATATGTACACTTCTTACAGGCCTGCCAGGTAGCAGGCCCTCACTCAATAGCAGCAAGGGTTATTTCAGAGTTCTAGAAAACTTGTCTTCCAAAAGAGACATGTAACATTTTAAAACAATCATAAAAGTAAAAATAGAAGTGTGTTCTTGTGACATGAAGAGTGAGAGTTATTAGGTCACATGTAAGCCAATCCAGGTCTCCAAAGTAACTATAGCTCAGCCATATGGCACACGTGCCCATTTTCCAAGGCCTTCTAATAGTGTGCAGAGATTGGCAACATCCTTGGCAAGATACTACATCAAGTTCCCACAGAAGCGAGATGTGGGAGAAGCCAGAAAGAGCGGCAAGGCTTCTTATTTCCAACCAACCAGCTCATGTCTCTTATATTTAATGAAACATGCCTCTCCTTTCCCACCACTTGTCTGGATCATAGTTAATTCTTGAATAAAATTTTCCACTGTTTCTTCACTTTCTGTTCCCTCACAACCCATTGATCCTGGTCACCACTCCCCTCTTTACATGGCAGCTTCTCTCAGCATCATCTGCAGTCTTCTTCTCTTTAGTCTCCATTGCTGCCCTCACATCCCCACCACTGAGCAGTGACTCAACCTCAGGGCCTCTGTGACAGGCAGAATTCTGAGGATTTCCAGGGACCCCTTGCCAAAGTCCTTCTACTCTGTCAGTGGGTGAATGATACATCACTATCTCTATTATATGATGTCATGTGGTGTAACAGGTGGGATTATGAGCCCCTAAAATCATATGCCATATTCCAGCACCTAATATCTCACAGTATGACCTTATTTACATGAAATCATTAGGGTGAATACAAAACCATTCAGACAAATGTCTTGGACAGAGAGAAAATTAGGCCAGTTGTGGTGGTACATGCCTGTGATCCCAGCACTTGGTAAGTAGGAGGATCACCCTGAACTAAAGGCTAACCTGGGCTAAATAGTGAGTTCAAGTCTAACCTGAACTGCATAGTGAGACCCTGTCTCAAAAAATCAAAAAGGAAGGAAGGAAGGAAAAAAGAAAGAGAGAGAGAGAGAGAGCAAGGGGAGAGGAGAGAAGAAGACAAAAAGAGAGAAATTGGACAAATTGGACAGGGGAGAGTGATAAAAACAATCCTCTATCTATAATACAGGAAGTGAGGCCTAGAATAGACACTGCTTCTCAGCCTCAAAAAGAACCAGCCTGCCAACACCTCTCACACCACAGCTCCCAGATACTCGAGGCAACACAATTGTTTAAGCCATCAGGTTTGTCAAGGCAACCCAAGAAAACTAACACATATAGCACAGAAAGATGACCCAGATGCACCATCTCCCCAATCCCATGATCCCTTTAGGAGCAATGTTTTCCTGAGCTGGTAGTCAAAGAGAAAGTCAGAGGTGTGAGGAGGGTTTGATGTGTCAGCATTTGTCCTGAACACAGAGGAAGTGACATGGTGAGGTCAAGCAAACCTGAGCTAAGAATGCTCCTGGCCTTAAACAAAAGAAAAAAACGACAACCCCTGTGGAAATCAGTTTGGAGAATCCTCAAAAACCTAGGATTGACGGTCCCATTTGACCCAGCCATTGCCCTGCTAGGTATATACACACAAGAATTAAAAGACTCATATCACAGTGACATATGTGCACCCATGTTTATAGCAGCCCAATTTGTGATTGCTACATCTTGGAAACAACCCAAGTGTCCATCAACTGGAGACTGGATAAAAAAGCTGTGGCTCTTCTACAGAAAGGAGTATTACTCTGCCATAAAAAATGATAAGTTTGAATCATTTCTACTTAAATGGACATACCTTGAGGATATCCTCATAAGTGAAATAAATAGGGCACAGATAGGTACATATTGCATCTTTTCTCTGGTATGAGAAAATAAAGATGTAATGAGTCCTAGCATTGTATGTTATATATTGTGAAATAGAAAATGCTCAATGTAAATAG
>PVIR01002413.1:0-103007 GCA_004026965.1 Petromus typicus
GGAGGCAGAGGCAGGAGGATTGTGATGTGAGTTTGAGGCTGAGCTCAGGGCCAGCCTGAACCACAAAGCGAGACCCTGTCTCAAAAAACCTAAAAAAAAAAAAAATGCCCCTCTGACTTCTCTTTCTGCATGCTTCTGGAGAAGCTCTGCTTTGAAAAGAGTTACCTGGTGGGGTTGGGTGTCAGAGATGGCTTGTTGACCTTTGCAGGTAGCAGCAGAGGCTGGAAAAGGCTGTCTGGCACTGCCACTGTGCCTCTCATAACGGGCAGAGTCCAGTCCGTGATCGATGTGATGAAGTCCTTTGTCTATATGTTGTTTGGTGGAGTGCAAGAGGAGAGGGTGATGAATGCGTATGTTGTTGACAACGCCCACTGAAAACAGCTCACTGTCCCGGCCAGGCTCCAGGCACACTGCTGAGAAACTGCCCATATCTTCATGGATGTGGAGTCTTTAAAGAAAAAGAAAAAAGCCAGGCATGGTTAGCACCTATAACCCCAACACTTGGGAGGCTGAGGCAAGAGGATCACTCTTAAGTTTGAAACTATTCTGGGCTACATAGTGAGCGCAAGGCCAGCCCTGAAATCCATAACAAGACCTTGTCACACACACAAAAAAGGTGGCCTGAAAATAGAAAGGGAACTGTTATTAAACATGAGGGAAGGAATACACATAGGGAGAGAGAAGTATAAGAGAGGAGCATGGTTGGGACCAAACATGTTATAGGCATGTCTGAGAATACTGCATGGAGGACTGGGGATTTAGCTTAGTGGTGCCATGCCTGCCTTGCAAGTGGAAGGGTCCCGAGTTCAACTCTCACTACCCCACCAAATGAAAATACCACATGGAGTCTGAGTGTTTATTATAAAATTAATAGGGACTAATATAAATGTATTAAAAAAAGAAATTACCTGTATCTATTGTAGCCGATGGTATATTTAGGAATTTGCATCACACAGGGAAAAGGAACCCCAAGAAAGAGTTATCATCTGCAGATGATTTGTTGTCACTACGAAGTGTTAGAGACCCTTGAGGCTTTGTAGGCCCTGCTGTCCCAAGGGGCACACTCCTAGGGTGGCAGTGTTGGGTCTAGGGTCTGCCACACCTCACGGGGCTCTGTCTCCATGCTTTCTCCTTAGCTCAGAGGCAGCTGCTGTAGAGGCTTTAGGTAAGGAGAGAGCTCTCCAGACCTGACCTTGGGAGGCAGGTCCGGCCAGGAGTTGGGTCTCTGAATAGAGTCCTGCTCCCATTCACACAGCCAGTCTTCTCTTGCACTGTATTCAGGTTCTGAAGATTCTGAAGATGAAGTAAAAGCTTTAGAGGCAGCTGAAGATCCCCAGGGGACTGTGGAAGCAGCTGGCACAATCATTTCTGACGAAGATGCAGAGAGCTGCCCAATTTGTCTCAATGTGTTCAGAGACCAGGCTGTGGGCACACCAGAGACCTGCACTCATTACTTCTGCCTGGACTGCATCGTGGAGTGGTCCAAGGTAGGCTGGCTTCACCCTCACCTGTCCCCAATCACTGGGATCTAGCTTTCTGCCTTAGAAACCAGGAGACAGGGTTGATTCTTGGCACAGCCTTTGCTCCATCCTGGGTCTAGGACTGTTGGAGAGTTCCTTGTCTGTGACGAGTCTGGAAGAGGGACAAGAGAGAGGGGGCTTCTGAACACCTGAATGACAGATGACCATCATGAGCCTGTGTGTACGTGCTATTGGTGTGTCTGCAAATGGGAGTCAGGTGCCCCTTGACACTGTGTCTTCATAAGCATAGCAGGCTGTAGGGGCAGCTCAAGAGACATATGCAGGCCTTACAGACCCACAGCGAGCCTTCCACAGATTACTTTCTGCTACGTGCTGTAGAATTATTGTGGAAGATTTCAAAGAAGGCTGGCTTCGGAGGCACATGCCTGTCATCCTAGCACTTAGGAGGCTGAGGCAGAAGGATTGTGGTGAGTTTGAGGCCAATTTGAACCAGATAGCGAAACTGCCTTGAGGGGAAAAAGAAAAATCAAAGAAGTCAAGTAGTGCAGGTGTGATCGTAAAGGTACTGCATTTCTGTTCTCACCTCGTACTTCCCTTAACTGCAGGACAGTCTGAGACAAGATTTTTTTCCCAGTAAGGTTAGCAGCCATGTCCTCTGGCATGATGTGCTCTTTTTCTGACCTATGTCCCCAACTAGTTTATGAATGTCTGTAGGTTGTAAGGGTTTTTTTTGTTTGTTTGTTTTTGTTTTTAATTTTTTGTGGTACCAAGGATCAAATTCAGGCCCTTGTGCCTCCAAGGTAAGTAGGTGTGGTACCACTTGAGCTAAACCCTTGGCTGTAGGGTTTTGGTTTTTTTTTTTTTGGAGACAAGGTCTAGCTATGTAGTCTGTGCTGGCCTTGGACTTATAAACAGTCATCCTGCCTCAGCCTCCAAAGGGCTGGAATTATAGCCATGTGCTACCATGCCTAGCAGTATCTGTATAATTTGTTCAAAGAAGGATGTAGACTTTTGTGTATGCCTGCATGTACCACATGTATCCCCAAAATGGCTCACTAGCTGCTATTAGATTCAGGGTTGGATTTTGTCAAACAAAGCCTGAAAAATAAGAAAGTGTTTGGCTGGGTACAGTGGCGCATGCCACAGTAATCCCAGCACTGGGGAGGCTGAGGCAAAAGGATTACTATGAGTTAAAGGACATCCTAGGTTATATAGTTAGTTTAAGGCCACCCTGAACTGCAAAACGTGACCCTGTCAAAAAAAAAAGAAAGGTATGTTTGCTGTGTATCTCCTGTTTGATCATTGCTGGATAATAAAAGAAAAATGATGTAGGGTTAGGGAGGAAAAGGTATTTTTCAAAGAATGTGTGTCTGTAAAAGGAAGTGTTATAATGCTGTTAGCAAGATTGCTAGACACATAATTAGTGAAGATAAAAAGTTGGGGGCTAAGGATTTAGATCAGTGGTTCCGATGATGCCTGTCTCGCAAGCGCAAAGGCCTGGGTTTGATCCCTGGTAACCACATACAACAGTACTGGATGTGGAGACTCATGCCCACCAGCTGGGCGTGGTGGCTCACGCCTATAATCCCAGCACTCTGGGAGGCAGAGGCAGGAGGATTGCTGTGATGTGAGTTTGAGGCTGAGTTTAGGGTCAGCCTGAAACACAAAGCGAGACCCTGTCTCAAAAAACCTAAAAAAAACCAACAACAACAAGAATAAAAGTTGGATTTAAATCAGAAAAAGAAGCATAAGACATTTAAAGAAGTTTCCTAAAACAATTACATACTGAAATGTAGAAAGGCCCTTGTTGGTTGTTGTCTTTGTAAGGCTTTCCTGGCCGGAGAGGGTGAGGCACAGGCCAATCGCAGACCCTGGGGAAGGTTTCTGTAACTAATTTATTCAAGCTTCAGTGTCATACATATAGCAAAGGGACACAGGGCGGGGTGAAGCCTGGGAGGAAGGGAGGATCTGTTGGTTTGACCTAGGGTTTTGCCCAATAAGTGAATTTTGTGAGTGGGAGGTCTATATGGTATGAGCTATGGGAGGAGGTGAGGCCATGGGTGAGAGACAAGAGGGGTGGGGTTGTCAAGATGGCCTCTTGACAAGGTTCAACTCGTGGGAGCGAGTGTGTTCAAGCCCCTAAGGGTCTCCGAGTCTGCAGGGAGACAAAGTCTCATCCTTTAGGCTCAGGAGACAGGCACACGATTCACTTGCCCTAGCCAGACTTGAAGCTCTCCCTTAGGCCCTTTTCTGGAAGGGAGAGTGTTCAGTATGAATGGTCAATGATGTGGACCCAGAGTCACGGTGGGAGCCATATAGCATCCACCAGACTCTGAGATTCATGTGGAAGGAAAGCAAGGACTGCAAAGCATGTTTTGAAAGAGGGAAAGGTTGCCTATTAGATACTGAGATCTGTGTTTTTTTTTTTTTGAGACAGGGTCTCGCTTTATGGTTCAGGCTGGCCCTGAGCTCAGCCTCAAACTCATATCACAGCAATCCTCCTGCCTCTGCCTCCTGAGTGCTGGGATTACAGGCGTGAGCCACCACGCCCGGCATTGTGGTACGTGGTACTGATTGCCGCTGGCGTGAGTCTCCACGCCCAGTATTGTATGTGTTTACCGGGGATTGAACCCAGGTCCTTGCGCTTGCAAGACAGGCGCCGGAACCACTGAGCTGTATCCCCAGCCCAAGAAACTTGAGATCTGTTAAACCATACCTGGATCTGGAGGTCGGGCAGGATTTCTGAGGAAACTTGGGCATGCATCTGTGCTGGGTGGCTCTGCTGCTGAGGAGTGAGGCTCTGAGGAGCAGGATACTGGTCTTACACCATACCCATCGCCAGAAGAATGCAGATGAGTGGAAACGGGAGCCCTGGGACTCAGAGAGTAGAACACTGTCCTGAACTGTCAGCAAACGTCTTCAGTAAGGCAAGTGCAAAGCACTTAGCCCTACTAAGCACATCTGCTCCAGGGCCTGAGTGGAGCAGCAGAACTCCAAGCTCTGAGGCTTGTAGGTAACGTGCAAGGTGACTTCTAGGTCCACCTGCTCCTGAATGTTCACGGCATTCAGAGGTGAACATAGCTGCCTGGGCTGTGGGCTGGGCCATGCTCAGTGGGAACAGGGCAGAGCTTTGTGCTTGCTGCTCACTGTGACTCTGCTATAGAAACATGGAACACACACCCTCAGGACACTGGAGAGTGGGAGGGGAGACCATGGTAGAAGCTCCATGGAAAGAGTGTGCATCAGAACCACCAAGCTATACCACAGAATACAAGTGTGCTGTATGGGTATATGCTTGCTGTCAGTAAAGGCCACAAGGAGAAAAATTTGTGGCCTATGGGGCAGGTGTTTGTGTTTTTCTCAGTGTTTTTTCCCTAGGATATACTTACTACCAGGCCAGGCACAGAGATAATCAGTAAATACTTGATTTCAGTGTAAAAAATACTTTTGAAATCTAAGTGAATTCTTTTTTTTTTTTTTTTAAGAGACAGAGTCTTACTTTGTAGTTCAGGCTGGTCCTGAACTTACTGTGTAGCCCAGGCTGGCCTCAAACTCACAGCAATCCTCCTGTCTCTGCTTCTTGAGTTCTGGGATTATAGGCATGAGCCATTACACCCAGCACTGTGGTATGTATGTGGTACTGGGGATTGAACTTGGGATCTTGCGCTTGCTAGGCAGATGCTGGAACCACTGGACTAAATCCTGGCCCTGGTTTTTTTTAATAGTTTTAAATAAAAATAGGAATTTTTTTTTTTTTTTTGATTCCAGAAATAGAACTCAGAGACTTGTGTTTGCCAGGCAGATGCTGCTGAGCTATGTTTCCAGCCTTTAATATAGGGACTTGATACAATTTTATTTCTTGCAGAATGCAAACTCCTGTCCAGTTGATCGAACGATATTTAAATGTATTTGTATTCGAGCTCAATTCGGTGGAAAAATTTTAAAGAAGGTAAGTGTAGATATCCCCCACATTTACCCCTACTTGTGGTAAAAAATGCTTTTAGGTGATATGCTCTCCTGAAATAAGTAGATGCTGTTTAGGTGCTTTTGAAAATGAGTTAACTGGTCCTTTGTGGCTGCAAGCATGAAGCTGCAGGTGCCCATCCGTGCTGTGACCTATGGTAAGGACAGTGGCTAGGATGTTGGGGGTTCCTGAGCCTCTGCTGCCACACCCTCTTTGTAATAGAGCTTTCCTCTGGCAGCACCTGCAAGGGAATGGGAAGGGTTGAGAGGAGACCTTTTCCCCAGGACAAGGTTCCTTAAAGTGCTGGCTCCTTTTCTGTTCCTTGAGGAAGCCAGTGTTTTCCTTAGTTGACTGTGCTTCTTTGTGTCTCCCATTGTGTATGTTTCTGTTAGTGCAGTAGTGGTGATTGAACCAAGAATACGTGCTGGGTAGCTGCCCTGTTGCTGAGCTATATCCCCAACCCCCACCAATTCTTTTTTCAGCTTTCAGTCTTGAGACAGGGTCTCATTAGAATGCTGGGCTGAATTTTGAATCCTCTGCCTCAACCTCCTGTGCCATACCTGCTTTTTAAATTTACAAAGTGGGAGAAGCCATGAGTTTAGGAGCAGTGTAGCTCCTTCGTGTGTAAATTTCTCTGGGACATGAGTATTCTTTTGCACTGCCTCTTCCTTTTGCTACCTCAAGCGTGGCTTACACTGGCTGTGCCTACTTCTGTCCTCTTGAGCAGCTTAGAGCCTCAGGATATGTTGACAGTGTCATCTAGCACTTCTAGTATTTGGGCCATTTGCAGAGCTCTTAAACTAGTGCTGTTGGAAATGGTTTAAGATAACCCTGGATCCAGTGGGCCACAGCACAGGGCTGGCTCTCCCTGGAGCAAAGACTGTTTGCAAGCTGCCCTGCAGGCTGACGAGCCTGAGAATAAGGGCTGCTTGAGAGCCTGGTGGGGAGATGGCCAGGGCACCGACACCCCCTTTGGAGCAAGCATGTCATAGATGTCAAACACTTTGTTGACTGAAGTGAGGTTGTGCTGTCTATGCTTGGCTGCCACTGGTTGATGAAGCTGTGCACCAGAACATCCTGTTTTGGCAGGATTGTTTTGAGCATTTGTTTAGTTGTTAGTGTCTAAGCTCTGAGTGTATATGTGTATGTGGCTACATTCTTACGTGTGGTGCTAGGGAAGGAGCCCAGTGCCTTCCATAGGCTAGGTGGGTATCCTGGCCTGCTGTGCTGCATGGCTACCCAGCCTCTGAGCTCTGATGCATGCTACTTCATTCCACCCTCCCTTCTCCACTGTACCTATCTCCTTCTAAATCTCTTTTATCTGTCCATGTGTTCACCTTGCTCTGTACTTACCTGTCTTGAGGTAAAGAGAGTGTGAAGGATTGTGTGATGTTGTTAGGACTCTAAGCCTGTGGAGCCCATGTAGGTTGCAGGCTGGTAGATGGCTGTGGATTAGCTGCACACTGCTACCAGCTAACCTCTTGGGTTCGAGGATCTGTCTGGTATGTGACCAGTAGTTTCATGTTTAGATGCCAGTGGAGAATACCAGAGCCTGCCAAGAGGAGGAGGAGGAGGACCCTACCTTCTGTGAGGTGTGCGGCAGGAGTGACCGTGAGGACCGGCTCCTACTCTGCGATGGCTGTGATGCAGGGTAAGGGTGATGGAGCCTGTCCATAGACACAGGGTTAGAGTACCAGGGCTCCCCCATTCGGACTTGACTTCTTGTATCAGGCACTGAGCTCTCCTGCCTCAGCAACTGTTTTGTTTTTTGTTTTTTGTTTTTTTGAGACAGGGTCTCACTTTGTGGTTCAGGCTGGCCCTGAGCTCAGCCTCAAACTCATATCACAGCAGTCCTCCTGCCTCTGCCTCCTGAGTGCTGGGATTACAGGCGTGAGCCACCATGCCCGGCACTGTGGTATGTGGTACTGGTTGCTGCTGGGGGTGGGTCTCCACACCCAGTATTGTATGCGATTACTGGGGATCGAACCCAGGCCCTTGCGCTTGCAAGACAGGTGCTGGAACCCCTGAGCTAAATCCCCGGCCATCAGCAGGTGTATTGAGTCCTCTAGACAGAGCCACCACAGGCTGTCCCTGCTCCCGCTGTCTCCATTTGTTTTTCCCAGAAATACTCCATGGCTGCTCTCATATGTGATTGTAATACGTTCCAAGAGGACAGCAAGACAGCTGGCATCCTGTTTGCAGGAGGGTACAGTGGGCTGGTGGCCCTGTTGTGAGGGGCTCTGAGGCCACAGTGTCCGGACCATTTTCATTCCATAGGTTTCTGACCACTGTGACTGCAGCTGACTTCACATACCCTGCACGAGGCTGGCACACAAGGGTTGGGGTTCTTGATTTGTGCTGGGAAGACCTAGTCCAAGAGCCTACTAGAGTCCCTATCCTTTGGTTTTTAGGGCTTTGGTAGGTCCCCTGCCTTTTGCTGGGGCTTTGTATATTGATATGAAGAGTTTTTCTATGGAATGGTGTGGTGAGTTAGGTGGCGGTAGTTGCAGATGTGGCCCACCTATCAGCCACCTGTCACTTGTAGATGTAACTTCCACTTGGGTTGCTAGTGTGGAGTAATACTTTGCTCTGTGGCTGGTGGAGCTCAGCAGTGAGCAGCCCATGAGCCTTGTTGGGTCCTCTCGAGTCCCATGAAGGAAGTCACTGCTGATTCTTGGAGAACATGGAAGGAAGATCTTAGGGTTCCTTGGAGCCCCGCAGTCTTCACCCTGGTATGGGCTGGGGTTCTATATTCAGGAAGAGCTGGTCTCCCTCCCAGCTTATATACCTGTCCTGTCTGTGTGAGGCCCCAGTAAGGGCCATCTGGCAGCAGTCTCTCCAGTGGCCCTCGTGGGTAGATTTGCTCTGTCCTGTGATGAGATGTGGTCTTCAAGTCACATTGAACTCTGGCTGGAATTTCTGGAAAATTTCAGGTTGGCTCGTGTCCTTGCTTTGCCCAGCTCAGGGTCTCTGGGGTCTTTCAGGTGAAGAAACCATCAAGATTATGGGGACTTTCAGGCCCCAGCTACAAGGAAGAATGCAAGGTGCATTTCAGCGTAGTCATTCCAGCTCCTTCCCAGAAGGCTGTATAGAAATAGTTAAAATATAGTCCTGCCTAGGTAACATTTCAGTTTTGCCTCATCTTACCTTGGAGGGAGTTCTGCAGTAGCAGCTGTGGACAGTGACCAGAGTGTGTATACTGCATCATTAAGTGGCACAATTCCTGACAGGCATGCTGTGAACCCAGGCAGACACAGGTGCTCTCTTTAACTTGTCTACTGGCAGGTCTCAGGGCCAGGGCTGGGACAGACATCATGCTTTCTTTTGCACAGGTACCACATGGAGTGCCTGGACCCGCCCCTCCAGGAAGTTCCTGTGGATGAGTGGTTCTGTCCAGAATGTGCTGTGCCGGGCACTGACCTTGCTGGTGGTAATGCCTGCCCTTTCCATCCTGCTGCAGGTGGGGTTCTGGAGAAAGGCAGGCAGCAGGGTCAGTCAGTAGGGGGCCTCCAGTTCATTTGCCCACTGATGCAAAAGCTGGGGAGGCTTGGCATAGCCAGGCTGTGGTGGGGTCATGGCTCTTGAGTACCAGTCTGCAAGCTTGAAGGACTAACTCTGGGAGAAGCCTTTGTCTTGTCACCTGACCCGTGTGACCGGGCAGCCAAAGGGTGAATTTTTGACGTAGATTTCTCTTTCTAAGGTGTAACTACTGTAAGTGAGGAGGAGGTCTCCCAGCTTTTGGCCGACGTGGTGCCTACCACCAGCAGGCTGCGGCCCCGCACAGGCCGGATCCGGGCCATTGCCAGAACGAGGCAAAGTGAGAGAGTAAGGGCAACAGTGAACCGGAACCGGATCTCCACAGCCAGGAGGGTCCAGGTGGGTGGTATTGCCAGGCCTATCCTGCTTGCCTTGGTCTCTGAGCTAGGGCTGGACTAGAAGGGTATAGTCAGTGTGTCACGGTACAAGTCCTGTGTGGAGCCAGCCTATGTGAAGGGAGCAGTGACTTACGATGGGCCAGTAGAGCCTCAGAACAGCTGGAGCGCTGACCCAGGTGTGTGGGAGAGAGAAGGTAACTTTGGGGGCCCCACCTTGCACACACACAAACCACCATCCATCCGGACTCATGCTGGCTCTTCACTCCAGATGTGTTCCTCTGCATCTGCACTCAGGTGAGCTTTGTGAACTCAGCCCTGGGCTGGACAGAGTGGCAGTAGCTTCTTTGAGTTCAGGTACCTGTCCGTGGGCATAGTGTCAAAGCAGACAGGTTCCGTAGGGGTCAAGAAGACATGGCCTGCTCCAGTTCTGCCCTGTTGATAGATACGGAGCCCCCACCTTTCACGAGCCCTTCTGGCCCCTCTCTGCTTCTCCGAGGTCTACGGCGAACTACTTCTCATCCTTCTGGGTTGGTTCCTTTCTGTCCTGTCCCCCTCCTGTCCCGGTTCCACTAGGCTCCCATCTGTCTTCTCAGCGGAGATCTGTGGTCCTCAGGACCTGCCCACCCACTCAGTTTGCCATCCACCTCTCAGAAGCCATGGCAGGAGCCCTCTGTCCTTGTGGCCCAGGGCCAGAAGGGGAGCCTGAGAGGCATCACACGTGGATCTGTGCAGGAGACACAGTCATCTGTAGTGTTACCCGCTGACCCTACTGCCCCTTCCCGTGCAGCATGTGCCGAGGTACCTAATGTCCTCCCTGCTGGATGAGACTATTGAGGCAGTGGCAACTGGTCTGAGCACGGCCGTGTACCGGCGCCCCCTGACACCTCGGACTCCTGCCAGAAGGAAAAGGAAGACAGGTAAGGTTGAGCATTGTGCCTGTGTCAGATCTGCCCTGGGATCTGGACCTGTGGTCATCTCTACTTCTTCCTAGTAATCTAACTTTCTCAGCCAAAATTATAGTTGGCCTCCGTATTCATGGGTTCTACATGTGGCTTCATTCAACCATAGATTGAAAATATTGGGGGAAAATTGCTTCTGTGCCTAACATAGGTAATCTTTTCCCATCACTTTTTTTTTTTTGAGACAAAGTCTCCCTTCTCTTGTTCAGGCTGGCCCTGAGCTCAGCCTTGAAACTCACAGCCATCCTCCTGCTTCTGCATCCGGAGTGCTAAAATTACAAACATGTGAGCCACCATGCCTGGCACTGTGGTATGTGGTACTGATTGCTGGTGGGTGTGAGTCTCGTGCCTGGCATTGTTGTATGTGGCTACCGGATCAGACTAGGGACCTTAAGCTTGCAAGGCAAGCATGGGAACCACTGAGCTAAATTTCCAGTCCTCCTATCACTTTTTTATTTTATTAATTTATTTTTTAGGTTTTTGTTGAGACAGGGTCTCGCTTTGTGGTTCAGGCTGAGCTCAGCCTCAAACTCACACCACAGCAATCCTCCTGCCTCTGCGTCCCGAGTGCTGGGATTACAGGTGTGAGCCACCACGCCCTGCACTATGGTATGTGGTGCTGATTGCTACTGGGTGTGAGTCTCCACGCCCAGTATTGTATGTGGTTACCAGGATCGGATCGAACCCAGGTCCTTGCGCTTGCAAGACAGGCACTGGAACCACTGAGCGAAATCCCTGGCCCCTCCTATCACTTTTTAAAACAGCACAGTGTAACTGCGTTTACACAGCCTTAATGCTGTGTGGAGTGTTGGAAGTACACAGAGGGTGTAAATAGGTTATACACAAGGGTGCTGTTTCATAGTAGGGCCTCTGTAGTACCTGGAGGTCTCGGCATCCTGAGGGGTCTTGGAGTCCCTGCCCTGCAGCAGGCCGACTAACCTTCTGGCAGAATGGCAGGCTGATGTTATTATCACTTCCCATCAGCAGAGCCTTCCAATGACGTCAGTGTCTGAAGGTGTCTGGTAGAGACTTGGTTTGCTCAGTACAGTAGCTTGGACTCCATGTAGCCACCTTTGTCTGGTTCATGTGTCTGTTGCTGAGGAAGAATCCAGCACATGAGTGTGTCATTCTGTGTACTTTGTGCCTACTGGTGAGCATCTGGGTTCTTTGTAGTTGGTGCTTGTGCAGTAAAGCCTCTGTGAGTGACAGGAGGTATAGGGGAGTGGGGAAGTCAACTGCCAGCCTAAGAACAGGCTATCAGGCCTTTTTCTGTGTCCTGGTGCCATTTCCTGTGGGCGTTAGTAACTCATGAGTTGCCTGGTCACTCCATACTTGCCAGCACTTGAGTGGTTAGGGTTTCATTTTTGTTGTACCTGTGAGTGTGGAAGCTAACAAGTCTTCACTGTGCTCTGCTGTCACCCTAAGGCCCAGGGGCAGTTATTTATTTCTCTTTTTAAAATACATACCTGGGGCCGGGGCCAGGAATTTAGCTCAGTGGTTCCCGTGCCTACCATCCAAGAGTGAGGGCCTGGGTTGACTCCCCGGTAACCACACAGTAATGTTGGGCATTGAGACTCACACCCACTTGCCATCTGGGCCCTGTGGTATGTGAGTTCAAGTTCAAGACTGAGCTCAGGGCCAGTGCCTGTAATCCCAGCACTCGAGGCAGAAGCAGGAAGATTGCTGTGAGTGCAAGGCTGAGCTCAGGGCCAGCCTAAACAACGGAGCAGTCCCTGTCTCAAAAAAATAAATAAATCAATTAATCCACACCAGGGCCAAGGATTTAGCTCAGTGGTTCTGGCATCCTGGATAACACAAGGTTACAAGTTCTATCCCTGGTACCATATACTACAGTGCTGGGTGTGATGGCTCACACCTGTAATCCCAGCACTCTGGGAGGCAGAGGCAGGAGGATTGTTGTGATGTGAGTTTAAAGCTGAGCTCAGGACCAGCTTCAACTACAAAGGGAGACCCTGTCTTTAAAAAAAAAACATGCCATAGTTTGATACCTGATACTGAAAAAATAAATAATCTATGCCAGGCCAGTTGTGTTGTTGCACAGTTGTATCCCAGCACTTGGGAGGCTAAAGCAGGAGAATTGCAGAGAGTTCTAGGTCAGCCTAGGCTACACATTGGCTAATCTGGAGTACATAATGAGACCGTGTTTCAAATAAATAATTTTTAAAAATTGTCAGGTGTTGTGGCACACACCGGAAGCTCCAGATACTATGGAAGCTAAAACAGTAAAATCACAAGTTTGAGCCTAGCCCAGGCAACTTAGAACTGTCCCAAAATTTGCAAAAGGCTGGGATGTATCTCAGCATGGCCAAAAAAAAAAAAATCCAAGCCAGGGCATTTGGTGTAGCTCAGTGTTAGAGCACTTATATGTGTCAAGCATGTGCAAGGCCCTGGGTTTGTTCTCTAGCACTGAAGAAAAGATAAATATAGATACATACATAGAAATTTATACTGTATATATGTGTGTGTATCTACCTACCTATTTTGTATGACAGCTGAAGCCTGTGATCCCAGCTACAAAAACAAAATGCGACCCTGGCCCCTCCCGGACCTGGTGTTCTAGGTGGCCTCACAGGACCAGCAGCCTAGCACACAGCAAAAACGTCCTTTTTTCAGGGAGACGGAAGAAAGTGACAGGAAGAAAGAAAATGCAGGCCAGGTCGTCTGTGAAAAGTAAGAGCATAGCCACAAGACTCAAGAAACGCCAGCATCGCATGAAGAAGAGGACAGGGAAGAAGTTGAAGGTAGAGCTGTGATAGGGTCTCTAGATTTTGCCAGCTTCTGCCCCCAGGGGTCAGTGGCAGGAGGCACTGGGCAGCCATGTTCTTAAGCTTTGGTGGGGTTACAGGCCCTCTGGAGTAGGTGTACAGGCTGAGAACCAACAGGTCAGTGGGAGCCATGCCTGGTGGGACAGGTGCCCTTGCTAGCCATGGGAATTCCTCCTCTGTGTGAGCATCCCTACCAAGGTCCCTTTTCAGGTCCTTTGTCCTCGTTCAGAGTTTTAGCCATTGGGCAAGTATTTGTTGTGTTTTTGTGTGAATCATTGTTAATTTCTTAATTCATATACTTTGTTTACATAAAGATAGGCCTTAGTTTTAATGGAGTTAAAATGTGTGCTGAGTATTTGCTGAGCCCAGAGCGTGGGACCTGTGGTGGAGGGCTACGGGAAAGTACCCAGTCCATTCCAGAATGTTATGGGATTTCCCAATTTCCTTGCTACTCTTCCAATTTTGATTCTGCTTTCTCTGGCAGACACATCCTGGGACCATGCTCAAGGTGCATGTAGAATAGTATGCGGGGCCATGCTGCCCTTCTGGACCTCCAGAGGTTTTCCTATTGGAGGGTTTTGGGTCTAGAAGACGTAGTTAAGTGGTTTAGGAGCAATTTAAGCTGATATGATATTTAAGAGTCCACATTTTCTCTTCCAGTCCTTGTTAATATAGACCTGTTGGGCATTGGTTGAATTTTTTTGTTTGTTGGTTGGTTTTTACTCAAAACACCATAGGACAGTTGATGCCACCGAAGCACCTGTGGAGTCCGTGAGGTGTAGGTGTTGGTGAATTGTCTGCATCACTGGGGGCCTGGTCAGCCTTTACCAGGCAGGATCTTTGGACTTGGCCTGGCTGATTTGCTGTCTTTTCCCTTCGCCACTTCCATCCAGAGGGAAGTCACAGCTCGCTCTCGCATCGCTCGGACACTGGGGCTCTGCAGGCCAGCCCAGGGCAGCTGTATGCCATCTGTATGCCGGCCAGTGGACCCCTCACTGAGCCTGATGCGGGCAGATATCGGAGCAGCTGCTCTTTCACTGTTCGGGGACCCCTATGAGCTGGACTCCTTTGACAGGTGATTGCATGGGTTGCGCCTGCTAGCTTCTCTCACCCCTGTGGGCTGTGGGCATGAACTAGGCTTAGGTCGTGAGTTTGTAGAAGAGGACGGTGCTCCCTGCCCCGGTTCCTTCTCAGATTCATGCAGGCAACACATAGAGCTTAGAAGTCACAGTCCCCCTGGTGTATGTCTCTTCCAGCACTGAAGAGTTGTCTGCAGATCCCCCTTCTCCTCTGAGTGCCAAGAGGAGGGCTCTGTCCCGCTCGGCCCTGCAGTCTCACCAGCCGGTAGCCAGGCCTATCTCCATAGGACTTTCAAGGTGCGGGGCAGCAGGCTTGAGGGGCTGTGTCTGGGCTTCTCCTGGTGGTTCTGAAGACGGAACATGGCCTCCTTGCCGTGGTCACTACTTGGCCAAGTTCTTTTGTGTGGCCCCTTTAATAGCGGACTGGATGGAGTTATTCGCCTCTACCTGCTGCTAGCAGTGGGATCAGAGTCCAGCATGAATTTGCCCCTATATCTGGTGTTGGCATTATTGGGTGAGGACCCCTCCTGGGAACCTGGAGGTTGGGGGCAGCAGTGGCAGGCCCTGCGCTTGGCTGTGTGCACACAGGAGGCAGCTCCCTACTGCAGTCCCAGAGCCGGCTATGGAGGGAGCCCCTGACCTGCTGGGCAGCATCCTCTCGAGCCAGAGCCTCCTCATGATGAGCAGTGCTGACATCGTCATCCACCGAGACGGCTCCCTGAGCGCCAAGCAGGCAGGTGAGGGCCCGTAGCTCGGACTGTGTTCCATGCTGTACTCTTTAAGTGTGGCTGACCATGCAAGGTCCCCAGGCACAAAACACAAAAATGAGAATAGTGGTTTTCTTATCAGTCTCAGCACTCCTGAGCAGGGTCCAATGGTGCCGGCATTTCCAGGGCCACTCACTGACCCTCCTGTAGAGCTTACTGCCAGCATAGTCATAGGTGGGGTTCTTTCCAGCCACAGATAGTAGCCCCCAGAGCAGAAGAGAACTCAGCAATCAGAGTGTTTAGGGGACCTTGGGGAGTGGTGTGGCAGTAGAAGCCTGGCTGTACAGGCACACTGGATGGAGCAAAATGGGTGGCTCAGGCTGCTCTGAGGAATAATGACAGATCACTGAGCTGCTGAAATAGTGGAATGGCTGCTGTCTGAACTCTTTTTCATCTCCAGTCTCTCTGCAGCGAAAACCAGGGATTCTGTCCAGAAAAGAAGAAGCATCCAGGCTTGGGGGTAGCCTGCAACCTAGAGCACCACCCTGTGGGAGCTCAGCTGGAGGACTCAGGGAATATCAGCTGCAGGGTTCTGGGAGCTGTGGAAGTGGATCTTCTCTGCCCTGTGTCTCTGCTCTCATGGAGCCCCCTGTGAAACAGGACTTGCCACCAGCGCCCAGGTCTGGTCGGGCTCAGAGCCTGTCAGATGGCCATGGGCCTGGCTTTCAGCAAAGTGTCACACCCCGGTATAATGGCGTCAGCCTGCAGGTTCTGTCTCCTGTGTCTGCCTCAGCTAAGAGCTCCAGCAGCTGTTCTAATTCACCACCTAAAAGGGCAGCTCCAGGACAGGGCCCAAAACCAGCTCCCAGGAGAGCTGACATCTCAAAGCTGCCCAGGATACCAAAGATCTGCAGGGATGGTGGTGGCAGCAGACGGGACACAGCCCCAGCACATGGGCAGAGTGTTGAGATCCCCAGCACCTGCATTAGCCGCCTTACCGGAAGAGAGGGCCCTGGGCAGCCTGGGCAAGGCCGGGCAGAGGGCAAACCCAGCAGCAGGGGTTCCCAGGAGCCCAGTTCTCACACAGGTGGCTCCCAGCCCCCCGCCCCCAGCTCTCACAGCAGCTTGGCCCCGCTCGGCACATCAAGAGGGAAGGGTGTTGGGTCGACCTTTGAGAGCTTCCGGATCAATATCCCAGGGAATACAGCGCAGTGCAGCCGGCTGTCCAGCCCTGGCTTTTGTAATACCTTCCGGCCTGTGGACAGCAAAGTACAGAGAAAAGAAAGTCCTTCACCTCTTTTTTCCATCAAGAAGACCAAGCAGCTCAAGAGTGAGATCTATGATCCCTTCGACCCCACAGGCTCTGACTCAAGCCCTCCCAGCAGTAGCCCCGAGAGTGTTGGCCCTGGCCTGCTGCCTTCTGAGATTACGAGAACCATCTCCATTCACAGCCCTAAGGCCCCTGCATTTCAGGCTGTACGCTGTGTTACCTCTTACACAGTGGAAGGCATCTTTAGGACAGAGCCCGAGTCCCCTGGTGAGACTGCTTCCCACATGTGCAAGCTTCGGGCTGAGGGGCCTGCCAAGGGCACTTTTGACACAGAGCAAGAGGAGCTGGGGGAGGAGGCCCCCGTGGAAAGCCAGGGCCCTGCCCCCCGGGGACAGAGGCCATCCACACTGGACCCCTGGGACGATGAAGACGAGGCATCTCATAGCACTTTCTTCAGCTCCGAGGACCGGACAGTGACCTGTGTGACGATTGTGGAGCCCGACGGCCCACCTAGCCCAGATGCTCCACAGGCCACCACCCACAGGATTGTGGAGCTGCGGGTCCCCTCCCCCTCCCGCTCCCGCTCTAGCTCCCGGGACAGGAAGAAATCCAAGAAGAAGAGGGCCAGGGAGCACCGGAGATCACGCTCCAGGACACACTCAGGCTCTAGGGACAGGGCCTCACACTCAGTGTCGCCAGCAGTGGACGAGCACTGCAGGAAACACCGGGCCAAGGCCAAAGGCCGGAGGTCTTCCAGTGACAGGGCCAGCAGCCAGGAGAGAGCGAAGGGGAGGAAGACCAAGGGCCGTGGTAAGGATCGGAGGTGGAGCTCCTGGGGCCGGGACCGGGGTCGGAGGACCTCCAGGTCGCACTCGGGCAGCCCAGGCAGTTCCTCATGTGAGCGCCGTGAGGGCAGGAGGAAGAGGCATCGTTCAGGGTCCCGGTCTCGGGGACGGGATTGCTCCCCCCCTAGCAGCCTGGAGAGGGGCCGGTGGTGGCACAAGCACCCCCGGGAAAGGAGCCGAGAGCGGCTGGACAGGAAGGAGAGCGTAGCCCAACTCCGAGAGAGGAGAAAGTGGAGGTCCCGCTCACCCAGCTCTGAGCATAGGCCAAGTGCCCATGAGAGGCGGCCCCACTCCCCAGAGAAGAAGGAGCCTCTGAAGGAGCCCTCCCCAGCACTCGTTTCCCAAGAAGAGCCAAGGCAGGATGGAGTCCACCAGGGCGGGCCACCAACCCTGCCAGAGGTATGCGGCACATCTAAGGTGGCCCAGGCTGAGCAGGCCCTCCCTACACCTACCCCTGTTCCCATCCTGGGCCCTGAGGTGCCAGCCCAGTGTGCACCTGAGGACCTGGATTATGGTGACTCCGTTGAGGCAGGCCATGTCTTTGAGGACTTTTCAAGTGAAGCCATTTTACTGCAGCTGGATGACATGAGCTCACCCCCTTCCCCGGAGAGCACAGACTCCTCCCCAGAGCGGGCCCTCCTGCCAAATCCTACATTGCCTCAGACTATCCTGCCACATGATGCCACCTTAGGCACAATCCAAAGAGAGGTGTCAGTGATGCATGCCGAAGGCATTTCACAGCTCCCGCTGCAGGCAGAGTGTCTTCCAGGGCAGTACCCACCCAGGCAGGATGTGGCAGAGACAGCTGCCGTTGCTCCTGGGCCCCCAGGTGTGCTGCCTAAGGGCATGGAGAGCTCCTTTGTGGGTGGGAGGGGCTCTGAGGCAGCCAGACCTGAGGAGGTGGGAACACAGGCACCCCTGCTGCGCTCCCGAGCCCTGGTGAAGAGGGTCACCTGGAACCTTCAGGAGGCTGAGGGCAGCACTCTGGCCCTGGACAGGACACCAAGTGAGTACATTCTTCCAGGGACTTCTGGCCACTGGGGGGATCCCTGTGGGCTGGGGCCAAGAAGCAACCACCCCAAAAGCTACTTACCCTGGCTCCACCCTAAGTCCAGTTTAGCCTGTGGTCCTTGGGCTGGGATTCTTTGCTGAATTTTCTAGCCAGGAGACAGCATTCTGGCCAGGACTGGGCATAGGCATAGTCAGTGACCTTCCTGTCTGTTGGACCCTCAGGGACACCACTTCACAGGCCACAGAGGCCTTGGGAAGGAGCCTGGGACACAGAGGATGGGACTCCTGTGGAGTCCAAGCATGTGCTGTTTTCTGAGCCACCATCTTCTGGCCAGGTGCTTCTGGAGCCTGGGTTCCCGGGCATAGACCCCTCTCAGGTGGGTGCTGGGCTGGATCTGCCCATCAGGGCATCATGACCCTTTGGCCCAGCCCTGTGAGTTTCAGTACTGGGACTGCTATGGGGCCACGCACTCATGGGGTTGTCCTTCCCAGGTTTACAGCCCCAGCGTGCCTCCTGCCCTAGCTCAGCCCCCTGGTGTCTCACCCTATGCGCTGGTCAGCCAACCCTCGGTCCAGTTCCTCCTGCAGGGCAGTGTGCCATTGTTGGGCTGTGGACCAGCACAGAGCCTGGCCCCCATGCCCATCATGCTGGCCACAGCTTCAGAGCCGGCCAGCCAGGCTACCACCAACGACAACTCAGAGGAGAAAAGCACCATTCCCAGGCCAGCTGCAGAGAAGACCAAGAAGGAGGAGGTGAGTCCACCCCCGCCTGTCTGACTCTGAGGCCCCAAGTGTTAGTGTTTTTGTTTTTGTTTTTGTTTTTGTGTTGGCAGCGGTGGGGATCAGACCATTAAGCTATACCCCAGCCCAAAGGCCACTGTGGAGTGCAGTGGTAGAAAGTGCTAGTGTCCCCTTGGTGCTCCTGGTCTGGAGGGCAGCCGGGACCATGGGCCGCACTGCAGCCTGTCCTGTCCATCCCAGCCCCGGTCACACCCACGTCCTTGCGTTTAGTACATGAAGAAGCTGCACATACAAGAGCGGGCAGTGGAGGAGGTGAAGCTGGCCATCAAGCCCTTCTACCAGAAGCGGGAGGTGACCAAGGAGGAGTACAAGGACATCCTGCGCAAAGCTGTGCAGAAGGTGGGCTGTGGGTGAGCTGGCAAAGAACACATACAACATGTTGGGGAGGTGAGGTCAGGAGCACCACATCTGCGTGGCATGGCCAGTGGTCCCCTGTGGGGTATGTCACTGCCATCCTGTGGATGCAGACCAGGGGATCAGCCAGTGGCAGTGGCCTCGGGTCCTCCCATTTCTGCACGGCTGTTAAAAAGACTAAGGTCATGGAGAAGGTGTTGAGGATCGCCCAGTCCACATCCAGCTGAGAGGTGGGAAAGCAGACCTAAAAGACAGTGGCTGTGAGACAGGTCTCGGGCTTCCTTCTGACTGGGACACATGTAGGGACTCTCAGCAGCCCATGTGTTGGTAGAGCAAAGGATGGGCAGTGTGATTCCGGGGGGGGGGGGGGTTGGGGTGATAGGACCTCAAGGGGACTGTCCATCTTTCCAGATCTGTCACAGCAAGAGTGGTGAGATCAATCCTGTGAAGGTGGCCAACCTGGTGAAAGCTTACGTGGACAAGTACAGGCACATGCGCCGGCACCGGAAGGCAGAGGCCACTGAGGAACCACCCGCCCCAGGGTCCGAGGCCTGAGATGTTTCTTTCCTCCCAGTCTGTGGCACAGAACTGGGATACCAACTGCCTGTGGGGCTCCTGTGATGGCATCTATACCTGTCTTGCTCAGTTCAAAGCTGGACTTTTTTTATATGTATATTATAGATACATTGTTTCCATTGTGTTCTAATTTATCAAAAAATGGCTTATCTTTAGAAACTGCTCTGTGGACTCAGTACTTGAAGGTGAGGCCTTTTGGGGCAGGAGCCGCCCAGCCAGGCTGCTTAGCAGAGCTTGGACCCATTTCCCAGGGCCTCTGGCCTGCAGCCGTCTGCTTTGGTGGGGTGAGCAGTGCCCTGATTCGTGCCTCTTATTGACTTGCACTCTGTACTTAACTGAGGTTTGCACTCAGCCAGCAGCTACCCAGGAGGCAGGGTTGAAAGTTGGGGACCAGGAGGCTGGGGGCACAGGGCATACGATGTGAGTCCCTAGTGCAGCTGGTGGGCGCAGTTTCCTCCCCACCCCTGTGCCAGTAAGTAACCTATTATCTCCAAAGTGTGTGGTTCTCGTCATGAGGAAGACAAAGGGGTAGGTGTGCACGGGAGGTCTGCGTTCTGCTTTGTACAGTCACCTCCCTCCTTGGGGCCCCAGCAGCCCTAGCCCAGCCACACCCACTCAACACTGCCTGCAGTGTCCCAGCAGACCGAGGCCATCGAGTCATGGCAACATGGGCTCTTTATTGGGGGTGGAGGTTCCAGCCTAGGCTGGCTGTTCCAGCTCCATGAGGAAGTGCTCAATGTCATCATAGAGGCTACTGGTGCTTGACAGGCATAAGCCCAGGCTGCTGCTGTCCAGAGAGGATGTGCCCTCTCGCTGTACAACCTCCAGGTGTACCCGGCACAGCCTTGGCTCCACCTGTAGGGAGGGCATCTGTCAGGGCATCCCAGGGCTACACTGACTGCCACCCAGGCTGCCTGCCTCACCTTCACCAGGACCAGACTCTTCTCCTTGGGCCTCCTGGCTGACAGGTCCTGCCCGAATCCCAAGTAGATGGTATAGTGGGGTGAGCTTTGGCGCTGCCGGGCTCGGAATTCCTCCAGCTCTGCAGGAGAGGCTGGGTGAGCAGGAAGGGCAGGGTCCTAGGACCCAGGACCCTCAGGGCATTCCCCTCAGCGGCCTCACTGACCTCGGAAAAAGGTGCTGAAGTCAAAGATGGGAGTGTTGTAGTTGCGCTCTAGCAGCTGTGCTGGGGTGGAGGGGCTGGCAGAACCCAAGGGGCTGCCCAGCTCCCAGTACACCTTGCATTTGCCCATTCGCCGGGCCCACAGTGCTGTACCGTGCAGCTCCAGCTGCAGCCCGGGGGCCACATGCTGCAGCAGCTCCTCTGTGTACCGAAGCTGTTTCTGGTCTGGCAGCTCAGCAGGGCTAGGGAATACCACCTGCTGGGAGGGTGGGGCCTGGCTGCCTGGGCCCAAGGGGCTGTACAGGAACACACAGCTGGGGTGTCCCACCACCGCCTGCAGCACTGTGCGCCCCTTGTACATGATGGTTACATCCAGGACTCCGGAGCTGGACTCTGTCGCCAGGGATGGGGGCCGAGGCCTAGGGCAGGGTATGGGCTCCACTGCCCATGCTGCAGGTAGCTCCTCAGCAGGCTGCACTGGGCCTGTGGTGACAGGACACCTGGGCTGCCCCACTGCGGGCCACTCCCTCACTGTACCCTAGGCTCTAGTGCTCCCCCCGTTCTTCTCGAGGGTCAGCCCTCAAGATACAGGTCATGCGGGGCACAGTCCCTATTCAAATGGTCCCTCACCAGGAGCCTGTGGTGGGGTGACGGGATCTGCCACCAGTGTAGCTTCCAGCAGGGGCTCTCCCAGGAGACTCTCTTGCAGAACCTGGAGCAAGAGGTCCCTTCCACCATCAGCCTGGGTAAGGAGGGGGCTTGGTGCCCCAGGCTCAGCATCTCTTGGTCCAAGCACCCCCGAGAGCCCATCCTGCAACAGGAAGATGGTCAGTGTGGACAGCTGCCAACTCCATCCCCCAGGGAGCAGAGACACTACCTGTATGGGCAGGGCACTTCTGAAGTCTTCCTGGCTCATGGCTGGGCCTTCTGAGGGAGAGAAAGGCACCTTGAGGACCTGAGGATGGCCAGGACCAGCATCTGACCTGGCCATGACACGTCCCCTCCTATTGTCCCCTCCTGTTCCAGTAACCTGGCACCTGAGCAGCCCAGGGCTACAGCAGGCTAAATGGAGATGGCATGGCTTTGGCCCCTGGCTCCTCTCCTCCATGCTGGCCAGGGTTCTGCAGTGCCCAGGTTCCCGCAGAGCCCTTCCCTCTACAGCCCTCTATGGGTTTTCCTCACCTCTGCACCTTCTTTCCAGGCTGAGGGCATACACTTTGTGTGGGTCAACGGGGTCCCCGGAGTTGTCCCGCAGCATCACAAAGCGCTGCGTGCTATGCAGCGCACAGCGGAAGTTGGTTTTCCAGCCAGCTCGTTCCGCAGCCTCAGCTTCTGGGGGCAGTGGGCCACCCCCACTATTGCTGGGCGGCCACCTCCCTCGGGCTACTGCCCAGGCCTAGGGAGGGGGGACCAAGAGCATGGGCAGGAGGCAGGCCCTGGGGTCAGGACCTCCTGGGCGGGGCTGGTTCTCACCTTGAAGATGCGTGCATCAGCCTCTCCCAGGTCCCTGCGGGAGAAGTGCTTCCAGGGCACGCGGAAGACAGTGCGCGCCTCATCCAGCCACCGGAGGCCCTCATAGCAGCCGCTGCTGACCTCGCCTAGAAGCCACTCTCCGAACCGCATGCGTGGTGCTGCCCTGTGGGTGGGGCGGCCACTGGTCAGCTGAGCGCTGTGCACAGGGCTGGCCAGCGTGGGCGCGGGTCTCACCTCTCAGAGGCCGCGGCCATGGCACTTGCTGCAAGTTTGAGGTCGAGGGCAGTGAGGGAATATGCCCTTTATAATAGGGAAGGTCAAGGTTCCTTGTGACCCTCCAGGTGTCAGTTGTGGCCACAGGTGTGATGGGTCACTGAAGAGGTTGAGGCTTGGAGCCCCCTCAGCACAGATTTCAGGGCCGAGGTGGCTGTGGATGTGACTTCAGATGCGGTGACACGCGCACGTGAAGCCACAGGTGTTGGCCCAGCGTCCTGGCCTGCACAGTGGTGACAGGCGGAACCCTGTGGGATGGAAGAGGCTGCATGGAGGGGCGGGCCCAGGCGGGGAAAGCGAAACTGCCCTTCGCGGGGACAGCGGAAAGAGAAACCTAAGGAGCTCGCTGCGCGGTGGCTCCGTGGCCCTGCGCCTTCACTAAGCCCTGACTTCAGTCCGCCCAGCCCTGGGCCTGGACTAACCGCTCTGCCCCAACCCTCTCCGAGACCCCCTGCCCAGCTCAGTGGGCCTGCGCTGCCCTCCCCTGCTGATCGTCAGAGGTCGTGCATACCTGGGAGCCGGAGCCGCCGGGACGGGAGCTTTCATCTCAGAGAGGAAAGTGGCTGGGCTTTAATAGTCTGGGCCAGGGGCGGGGCTTGCCCAGGGGGCAGGGCAGGGCCAGGGCTGCCCAGCCAAGGGCATGACCAGCTGGGCGGGCACTTCTGGGGCCCCGGATAAAGGCTGGCCCGGTGGGGATGTGTGGGATACGCTAGGGTCCCTGGAATGTGGAGGAAAAACCCAATCCCAGTCCCAAAACAAGCCAGGCCCTTCCTGCACCTTCAAGTGCGCAAGGGATGGGGAAGAGAACAGTAACACCGCCGGATCGCCAGAGGGCCCATGGGGCATTCTGCACTTGAAATGAAATCTTTGGGTGGGTCTGCAGGCCCGGGAGCGACAGCCGGTGTGCTTGCAAGAAGTTTTCAGGAGAGAGGAGAGGCTGGGCCTCAAAAGCCACAATCGGCGGGGACTGCGACCTCCCAGCACCCAAGGCAAGCCTGATACAAACGGGCTCCAGCGACAGAACTTTATTGTGCAAGGCGGGGGCAGCCAGGGAGGGGACAGTGGGGCGTGTAGTTCTAGATGTAGGTGGAGTTGCCCGGGGCTTCGTGGGGACCCCCCTCCTGGTTCCCATCCTCTTCACTGCTACACTCAGAGTCATTGTCGCCACCCTCTCCAGCCTCAGGCATGTTGAGGACCATGACATCGGCCTCTGCCCCGATGTCCTCCCCAAACCACACGGCCTTGTAGCCACCCTCAGGTCGCCGCTCCTTGGTCAAGATGGACCTCACGGCTGATGGGCTGCCCCTGGCAGCTCTGGTAGCAACAGGGGACTCGAGGCCATGGGGTTCTGGGGCAAGGGCCTCAGAGCTGGGGGTCGTAGGGTGGAGGGGCTCGGGGTCCGGGGGTATAGATGGTATCTCTGCAGGTGTGGGGCTTGGCTCGGGGCAGGGGGCAGGTGCCTTGGTCGCCTCGTCGTCGCCCAGGAAGGCCTGGTTGTCAAAGCCGTGGGGCTGGAGCTCCTGGGAGCCAGCAAGGACATCAGGCCGGCCCCTGGGCCCTGACTCCCAAGGTGCCCACAGGTCTCCTCTGGACTGCTCTGTCCTTCCGCCTCTTGCTCCTCTGTAATCGTCTGTCTCCCTGTGGGGCCCATCCTCCCTGGGGCTGCCCTAGTTCCTTTCTCCACCTCCCTATCTCTCATTTCTCCATCTCCACCCACACCCACACCCACCCTGTCTGTCCTTCTAACCCTCTGCCACTTTGCACTCCTACCCCAGACCCTGGGCTCACCGCAGCTTTCCCGGAGCAGCAGCGCAGTCGATGCCCGTAGTGCTTATAGAAGAGCACAGCTAGGACAGTGAGGGTCAGCAGCAGCAGTGCACCCAGCACCCCACCCAGGACTGCCATGTCCACAATGGAGAAGCTTGGCTCTTCCAGGCTGCCACCTAGTTCACTGCTGCCTCCTCCTGGTGTCCCTACAGAGGTATCATGGCCACTTGGTATCGGAGGAGCAAAGTTCTCCCCTTGCCAGCTTGCACCAGCCTAGGCACTGCCCAAATGACCAAGTGTGGAACCATTCCCCAGAGCTGAGGTTACAGGGAGCAGGTGCTGTGCCTGTGGGGACGGACCGGGGCCCAGGTGGTCAGGCTGCTGCAGCAGGGAAGTGGGGCTGACCAGGGAGAGTGTGTTGTGGCCTCCACTGCACTACTAGCGCTTGGACCAGATTCAGAGCCCCAGATCTGTCCCGTCTCCTGGCCTCCTTGTGGATAGCTGGGTGTTGCCCTCGGACTCTGTGGATGTGTCCCAGTGACCATGCCCAGTGACCTCTATGCCAGACCTCCTAGGACCCAGCCCATTTGCCTCAAGTCTACCAAGGCTCCCCTGAGGAACCATTTGAGTTTCCATCCTGGATCCCAGGAAGGTGCTGGCAATATGGGGCATTGAACTCAGGCCCTTGTGCTTCCAAGGTAGGCATGGTACCATCTGAGCTAAATCTCCAGCCCCCTATTTTGGTTTTTTAAATTTTTATGTGTTTATTTTTTCAGACAGGGTCTCGCTTTGTATTTCAGGCTGGTCCTGAACTCACTATGTAGCCCAGGTTAGCCTCAAACAGAAATTCTCCTGCCTCTGCCTCCCGATTGCTGGGATTACAGACATGAGCCACCACACTTGGCGTTGTGGTATATAGTACCGGGGATCGAACTCCGGACCCTGAGCTTGCCAAGGAGACCCTGACACCACTGAGCTAAATCCCTGGCCCCCTATTTTGGTTTTTTGAAACAGGGTCTCACTTCGTACTTCAGGCTGGCCCTGAACTCACAATGTAGCCCAGGCTAGATTCAAACGCACCTCAATCCATCTGCCTCTGCCTCTTGAGTGCTGGGATTATAGGTGTGAGCCACCACACCAAGTTAGTACCATCTTTTTTGACAGGGTCTTGCTCTGTTGTCCAGGCTGCCTCAGACTTATCGGCTCAAGTGATCTTCCTGCCTCAGCCTCCAGAGTAGCTGGGATGACAGGAAGCACACTGCACCAGCCAACCAATCTTTTTCTTTGTTAGTTGGTTTGTCTTTGGTTTTTGGTAGATGGTCTCACTTTGCAGTACACTCTGGGTCTGAGCTCCCTATACAACTAGACGGCCTACAACTCAGCAAACCTCCTACCTCAGTCACCTGAGTGCTGGGATTGTAGATGTGAGGCACTACATGTGGCTCTGCCACACAATTTTAATTTCTAACCTGTATCTCTCCTAATCATTACAGGAATATTTTCTACTTCAAGACCATGAATTATATACAGCCCTGGGATTTTTGAAGCTTCTGGATCCCAAATCTGGCTGCTGCGCCTACACCTCCTTAAGTCCTGGTCTCAGGTGTACCAGAGATCAGACCCTTCCTTGGGCTCCTGGTGTGGTCAGATTGGGCCAGACTGGGGAGACCGTACCCCAGAGCACCCCAGGGCCATCCAGGGCTTTGAGTCAAGAAGGGCAAGTTGGATGGGGACTACCTGAGACTGAGGAGCTCCCGGTGGGCCCAGGGGTCGTTGGTGGAGAGGTCCCTGGCTTTGGGGTCTGAGGCGAGACCCCACCAGGAGTAGCTGGCTGAGGGGTGGTGCTGACTCCCACACCAGGGAGCCCCCCAGTTGTGGTTGGGGTGGCCGGCCTCGGCGATGTGCCTGAGGATGGTTGAGAGCCAGTTGCTCCTCCAGAGGTTCCAGGGGTCTTGGGGGGTTCCGTGGTAGTGCTGGTTGAGGGCTTGGTTGTTCTTCCAGTCTCCGAGGATGGGGGGACCTCTGGGGGTCCTGGGGGAGCAGGGACAGCAACTTGGGCTTACCCTTCCCCCTCCATTTCCCCCCCTGGAGAAGCCACTGAGCTGGGGAACCCACGACTCACCTCTGGTGGGGGGAGCCTGCTCTGAGACCCAGATCTCGGCAGTGGCAATGGCTGTGTCCCCAGTCACAGGGTTTGTGGCCTCCACCTATGGCAGAAAGGGGGCGTGACCTCCTGAGGGCCTCTGCTCACACCTCCCCCCCACATCCCCCCACTCACCTCTGCGTAGAAGACCCCCTCATGCTCCAGCGCCGTGGCAGTCAGCACAGACTCACCGTCCATCCGGAATTCAGAGCAGTTGGTGATTTGGTATGTGATGGCTGAGTTGAGGCTCTGCATGTTGCCACAGTGAGTCCTGGGAGGCTCAGCCACCCCACAGCTATCCCAAGCCACCCACACAGAGAGAAAGCCAAGTCTCAGAGTCCCTGCCAAAGCAGAAGGGGTGCATACCGGGAAGTCACGGTGCTGAGCCTGGATCCTCAGCGGCTGAGATGGGGAGGCAGCATCCCTGACAGCCACGCCGGCCCCAGAACCAGGTTCTACGAAGCCGAGGTACAGGCTCTGGGGGAAGCGTAGTGGGCTCCCAGTGGCAGAGCGGGCCTCCACAGTGGCCTGGGTTATCGAGTAGCGGAACTGTTTGGCTTGGTCTGCCTGGGGAGAGAAGACAGCAGCAATGACCTGCACGGGCTTGAAATGGAGCTGAGACCCCAGTCCCGCCCTCCGTGCTGCACCCACTCTGATCAGCAGGGTGAAGGTCATGGGGCTGGGGATGCTCTTGGTCATGGTGAGGTTGCCTGAGTCTCTGTCAATAGCAAAGGTGTTGTCCGTGTTCCCTGGAAGAGTGTGAGGCGGTTAAGGCTGGTCCCTGAGGCCAAGGTCGGGGTCCCAGCTGGGCTGGGCCAGGACTTCACTCACCCCCCTCAATTCTGTAGATGATGCGTTCATTGATAGCCAAGTCCCCATCCACAGCGTAGATGGGGCCAGGGTGCAGGACAAGGGGGGACAGCTGCGGAGACAGGGGACATTGTAGGGCTGGTGCAGCCAGGCCCAATGATTTGGGGGAACAACCTTTAGGAATGGGCAGGGCCCCCAGGGCAGATGTCTGTCTGTTGTTCCTGCACAGGCTCCAGGAACCCTGCTGGCTACCCCTGTTCAGGGTAGCACCACGGGTCCCCATGGTAACCACAAGATGGGCAGATGAGCGGTTTCCCTGGGGGACACCAGCCTGGACCTGAAGTACCCACATCCTGGCTGACTTTGCCAGAGCCCAGGCCTCCCTGGGCTTTCCCTGTACCCACCTAGTGCCAGAGGCTTGAGGCCATGTTCACCAAGGAAGTTTGTATATATCATCTTCAAGATCAGAGCAGAAACTACTTCTACCCCTGGTCCCCATTTGCACCTCCTGACACCCACTCTGGACTCCAGTGGATCTGGAGCCGCTCCTT
The DNA here is from genome assembly GCA_004026965.1 of Petromus typicus. Classification (NCBI taxonomy): domain Eukaryota; kingdom Metazoa; phylum Chordata; class Mammalia; order Rodentia; family Petromuridae; genus Petromus; species Petromus typicus. The sequence goes on from PVIR01002413.1 coordinate 27,849, forward strand.
ACCAGCGCCTGTGGGGACAGCCCTACCCCCAGGACGCCCGTTACCAGTGTGTGCCCTGTGGGGACAGTCCCATGGTACTGGGCCTGGATGCAGACATAGCCGTCTGAGTAGGAGCAGGGCAGGAACCAGGGGGGCCTCAGGTCAGCAGGCAGCACGTTCAGGACCAGGGTGGCTGTAGCTGTGTGGCTGAGCGTCTCATTCTCCTCTTGCGTGTCCTGAAACAACAGACCATGCCACATCCAGCTGGGGGCAGCATGGATGAGGCCGTGCCGGGCAGGGCACCCGACAGCTTACCCGGACCAGCAGCTGGAAAGTCATGTTGTGGCACTTGTAGAAGTCCAGGTGCTGGATGAGCCGCAGGCTGGGATGGTTCACCCCCGCTAGGGAGAAGAAACTGCTGGCATTCTGGGGTGGGGAGAAACACTGCCTAAGACCCTAGCCGATGGGACTGAGGCAGGTGAGGGGTCCATTTTAGGGGAATGGTGGTACTAACCGGGGTCACTTCCTGGAGGGTGTAGAACAAGACGTTTTCTATGTCTTTGTCAGTGGCCTTCAGTTCATCCTCAGGGATGACTGTAGAGTTCACTTTGGTGTCCTAGATGGAGAGGAACTCAGTTGAGCTGGGCTCAGGGATAAAGGTAGAGCACATACCCACTGTGCCAGGCCCAGATGGCACCAGCTCTGGCCGCTCCGACTCACCTCTGACACGCTGTACTCCTTGGTCTTGAAGGAGAACTCTGGGGCATTGTCATTTTCGTCCAGCACGACCACCAGCACTGGGGGCAGCTGCGTCACCTGCAGACCACAGCCTGTCAGCCTCTGCTCTGCCTCTAGGGGGTGCAGCTGCGCTCCCTGTGCTGTTCTTCCCTCCCTTCATCCAGGCATAACCGTCACTCATTCATTCCTTCCACAAAGCTACCCAGCTGCTGGTTCTAGCTGCAGGGCCTGCACAAGATGGGTCTTGCCCTGTGGGCTCCAGCCCTAGTAAGGGCTCATGTGGACAAAATGGACAGAACCAGGGAGAAGTGGGCAGGCACTCTGGGAAGCAAGCGGGACCTGGGAGTGACCAGCAGGATCTCAGGTGAGAGACAGAGCCCGCAGTCATCTTTGAGAACAAATCCAGGAAAACCAGACATACATGCCTATATAGACTGGTTTAAAGATGCTTTTGGGGAGTATGAGCCAGGGCTTTTGGGTGGATTCTGCTCAGACATCAATTTAAATAAAACATGGCGCTGACTCTCATGGGACCTGGCCCGGAACCCAGGCTTGGCCCCATCACTATCCAGCCCCAAGGCCACAGTTAAGGAGAGGTCCTTATCTGTTAGGGACACTGACCAAGGTCTGATAGCTGATGTGCTGGGTGCAGGACACAAGCTTGGTCCCGTATTTTCCCTAGTGAGAAGCTATGAGGAGAGCAGGCTGGACCTAGTAACCCCAGGGCAGGGTGGCTGAGCGCCCCACGGGGAGACGCTTCCTGGCTGGACAGGGAAGGCAGAGAGACCACCCAGCCGCAGGCCGTGGCCACACTTGGCTTTGACTCCAAGCTGAGCAGCACCCAGGAGGCTCAGGGCTTGGTTTACAGTGTCTGTGCTCAGCAAGGACGGGAGTGGGGAGGAAGAAGAAAGGTTCCAGGGCGGTGCCGAGACCCCAGAGGGACTCGAGGTGGGCAGGTGGGTGCCGAGTCTGCCCTCATGCAGCATGTGTGAGGGTGGAGGAGGGTTTGGAGGGACACGGTGAGCCTCTCAGGGTGCCGATGAAGGCCAGGGCCTTGGGGTACTGAACAGATGTCAAGGATGGTCCTCAGCTGGATGATGGGTCCAAAGTCTGGGAGCAGTCTGGGCTGAGGTAGTGAGGGTGTAACCAGCGGACACTGGCGCTGGACGGTGATCAGGATGAGGTCACCAAGGAGCCACCCTGGGGTGCTGTGGCTGGGTGGCAGGGAGGACTCACCACCGTACCGTCCCTCCTGCACTCCAGATGAGCCTCCAGCATGGCGTTCTCCTGCAGGCCACATAGGTCTCTGAGCCTCCAGTCCCGAGGGCAGGCGCCCATCACCACTGCCACCCTCCAAGCCCCACCCCTGCGTAGCCCTGCCCCCAGCACTCTCCGAATCCTCTCTGTGGCCCCACCCCCAGCCTGCCACCCTTACCTCATAATCAGGGACTATAGTGAGGAACAGCTGGTTCCCCTCGATCCGGAAGGCAGAGGGTGTGGATGCAGGTCCCAAGGTGACGTGCTGGCCATCTGGGACGTAGATGTTCGCCAGGGGTGCAGGGGCTTTTCTGTTCTCCAGGATGCTGGTGAAGGTGCTATCCACCGAACAGACTGGGGGGCAGAGGAGTGGTTGGTCTGGCCAGCCCCTGCTCCACACCCGCCCACACCCTGGCCAGCACCTACCCTGGCCCTGGGCTGCTGCCCCCAGGGGTTTCCCTGGCAGTGCCAGGAGCAGCAGCAGGGAGGCCCACACCAGGGCCTCGGCCCTCATCTTGGCGCTGTCACCTGCGGAAGGGTCTGGCGTCTGCAGTCCAGGGCTAGGCCTTCCTTGCCTCAGCAACCGACCTTCGCCCTGCCAGGCGCCGCCCCACTTTATGGCACTGATGACAGCCCGTTAAGGGGGCTCCCGCCGGCCGGCCAGGCCAGGCCACTGCCCAGGGGAGGACATGGCTGTCACTCAGCCTGAGCCTGGCCTCATTCGGGGGGAGCCGTGGGTCTGCAGGGATGGAGACGGGGCCAGGGACAGGGCTGGGGTACAAAGCTGAGGACAGGGTGGGGGACGGGGGCAAAGGACCAGGGATAGAGCAGAACGAAGGACAAGGCTGGGGGATGGGTAGGAGGACAGAGCTAGGAACAAGGCTGGGGTACAGAGCTGGGGACAGGCCTGGAGACAGGTGGGACAGGTGGGGGAGGGCTAGGGTGGCGGTGGGACAGCTGTGGAACAGTGAGAAATCTGGGGCTTAAGGGCCTCAGCCCTTACCCGTGGGTTCACGCCACCCTGCTTGTTCCCCCCAGGGCCACCTCTCGGGTTCACACCCCTGTGTCCCCCTTAGGCCCTCTCCCTGCAACAGTCCAAGGGAAAGGCTCTGGTGTCCTCAGGCACCCCGGCCTGTCAAGGTGTGTGACCCGGCCACAGTGGTAAGATGAGAAGGCTTCCCCTCAGGGGTCTAATGAGCGCTCTCAGCCCTCTTTCTTACCCTTAAACCTTGAGCTGGTGACAAGAAGCTGGTAGAGGGCTTTGGGGAGGCAGCCAGAACCCCCAGAGCGTAGGCACTCACTGCCCACAAGGCTCTTGGCCCTGTCAATGCCAAACCCACCCTGCCTGTGTGCTGACAGCTGTCCCACTGCACTGAGCCCCAGCCTGTATCTGTGTAGCAGGGGTCCCCTATGGCCCTGCCCCCTGGGGACAGCAGGGGACCTCATACTCGCACTTCGGATGTCCTGGGCGGCCCTGTGTGCACCCAGCCATATGGTAGGATAAGACCCTGAGGGTGAGGGAATGGACGCTGGGCTGTGAGCCAATGGACAAAGACAAGTGTGAGATGCCTGCGCCTGGCATTCAAGGGCAGCTGCTAAATGGCAGCACAACCCCCACCCCATGTGGCCCCCAGAGATACAGCCGTGAGCTGGGAGACCTTGGAACTCCTTTATTGACATCAAGTGCAGCCAGTCCCTGCCCCTCCCCTGCCAGTGGCCAGGCCCCTCCTCTTCCTCTTCACTGGGGCCTCCAAGTTTCTCCTGTTGGCTCTGAACTTGCAGCCCCAGGCCTGGGGCCAGGAGGCAGCCAGGGAGGTGGGGCACCGCCTAAGGGGTGCCCCAGGGGCAGCCTGTGGAGACAGTGCCTTAGGGACTGGGATTAGCACCCCAGGCCCTCCCGAGAGCCTGCAGGGCTGACTCAGGATGCTCACCAAGCCTGTAGGGTGGGTATGTCTGGCCACAGCAGGCACAGCGGGCTGTCTCCAGGCTTGGACCCGGCGGCACTGTCCTCTGTGTCCTGCTCACTACACCCCCCCAATCAGAATCAGGCCTGGGGGCGGGACAGCCGTGCGGCACCACACTGGGCTTGTCCCCTGCCCAGTCGCCTTCTGCTTCCCCTGCCTGCTCACCTGCGCTTGCCCACCAGGCCCTGCAGCAGGCGCTGCAGCCGGGCGCTGTCCCGCAGACGGCTGAGCTCACTGGTAAATGTCCCATCCGAATGTCTTGCAGTCCTGGGGATGGAACGTCCCTGGGTCAGGTGGGGCGGGAAGAGGGGGGGCTCACCTGGATGGCGCAGCTCACCTGGGTGGTGCAGGGTGTGCGGTGGGGGGCCCAAGCAGCAACAGCAGTGACAGCAGCAGAAGTGGTGGGCAAAGGGCCATGGTGGGTGCAGCACTGGGCAATGGGGCCCCAAGTCAGTGCCCTGCTTTATAGGGGCTCTGGCGCCAAGCAGTCCGGATGCATCGACCGCCAGGGAAGGTCAGGGCCGCCCCCCCAGCTGTCGCTGCTGCCTCCCGCCCCTCTGTCGCAGTGGGGGCAGTACTGTGGCTGGGCACAGGGCCCTGGGGCGCGGCTACCAGCTGGTGCTTGAGAAGGGCAAGGGGACATCATGGCGCCAGGGTGGAGGGACTGGAGCCCCAGGTAGGGGTGGCAGGACAGCCTAGAGACCCCAGTGCCGTGGCCAGGGTCCCTTCCAGCTGTGGCAGCTTTGGGAGCCAAAGTCGGATCCGGAAAGGGGGACCCTAAGGGACTGATCCAAGTGAGACCTTAAAGGCTGCTCTCAGGAGGCTCAGCGCATGTGACTAACCAGTCCTCCTGCTCAACTTTGGATGGAACTTTAAAAACAAGTGTGGAAAATGCTTTACAGCGGTTTGGTTTACAGAAAAAATGGAGTTGAAAGTAGAGACCCTCTTTAATCTTCTCATTCCCTCACCAGTGTCCCCTATTATATTTATTATTTGAGGGGGACAGGATCTTGCTGTTTCACCTGGGTTAACTTCAGAATCCTGAGCTCACGCCAGCCTCCTGCCTCAGTTTCCCATTATTAAAAACAAGCACTGGACTGACGCAGCTGAGGGCTGGGGTGGACACAGCCTTGCCACCTGATGTCCACAGTCAGGGCAGGTCCGCTGTTGTGAAACACACCACGGGTAAGATGACACAAACCTGAAATTAAAGTGGCAATAGCGTGGCTCACAGCCCTAGAATCCCTGTGTTCCATGCCACCCTCCAAACTCCCAGAAACTAGATACTAGCTGGGCACAGTGGGACACACTTGCAGTCCCAGCACCTGAGGAGGCAAAGTGAACTAGGCAAAACAAAACAAGGCAAGCCCAGGCAACTCTGGTGCCCCTGCTCTTTTTGCCACTTCTATAATTTTGCCTTTTCCAGGGTGCTGTGGACTGTGGGCCGCTCAGCCTTCAGTCCTAGCTTCGTCCTGTCGGTCACCAGCACTGACAAGCCTCTGCTGTTCCTAGTGCTGAGGGTCAGAGCCGCTGTTGGGACAGTACTTGTATATCCAGATGCCCAGCCGCTCCAGGTTGCAGCCGTTGTGCAAGGAAGCTGTTCCAAGTGCATGTGCAGCCTCTGTGTGGACAGGTGTCCATCCCTGCCTAACAAGCTGCCCACAGCGGAGGCTCTGTCAGTGATGGACAATGCTCCCTGGCGCCCAGGACCGTGCCAGCCCCGGGTGCCAGTGTGTGGGTTTTGGCCTTCTAGACGGTGTGTGCTGGGTCTCATCTTCTGTACTTTTAAACAGCTGCTGTGCCTTATTCTTTTATACATTTAACAGAATCAAATCTCCTGATAGTAAACACATCATCAAATTTACTACATTCACAAGAAAGCTGTCAGATTTTTCAGCCCTTTTAATCACTTATATAGCCAGATCTTCATAGGAAAAGAAATTTCTACTTTTAAAAACTGATGCACAGTGTATCTGACTTCAGACAAGTACCGCAGTGCAGCCCAGGGGTGGCCTCCGGTGCCAGGCCATCTCTTCTCACAGCCCTGGCCCCTGCAGTGGGAGGTGGGCGATTTCCTGTGCCCGCTCATCTAGTGAGCAGCTGCCCTGTTTCTGCCTCCGTGTACTGTGAACAGTGCCGCTCAAACTCCATGTCCAGGTTTTCGTTTGAACACTTGTCTTCTGTCTCTCCCATGTGCCACACAGTGAAGAGTCTTGTGAGTTAATGTGTTACTTTTGTTTTGTTTTGCCTTGCTAGGACGGAACCTCAGCCTCAGCACGTGCAGCCTCTGGAAGACCCCCTGGCTGTGCCCACAGGGCCAGTGGTGGGGCAGCTGCTCTTGCCCACAGTCTGTCCTGGCCAGCTGAGTGGGTGTGCAGTGTATCCCCGGGGCTTTCACTGCATTTCCCTGGTGACTAATGAGGTTGGATATCCTCTTAGGTGCTTCTTGGCCATTTATACATCTACTGTAGTGGTGGCTGGCCTCAAACTTGCAGCAGTCCTCCTGTCTCTACCTCCAAGTGCTAGGCTTCAGTGTGTACCACTGAGTCTGGCCACGTCTACATCTTTGAAGAAACGTCTGTCTTACTTACTTTTAAATGGAGCTGTAAGAGTTCTTCATGTATTCTGCTATTACATTCTTCTCAGATATCTGATTTTTAAGTATTTTCTCCTATTCTATGGGTTTTCTTTTTTCATTGATAGTATCATTAAAAAAAAAAAAAAAGATGAGATCTCACTCTGATGCCCAGGTTGCTCAAATTTGTGAATTGAGTAGTTCTCCTGCCTCAGCCTCCTGAGCAGCTGTGACTGCAGGCTGCACCACCATGCCCAGCCTCATCGCAGCATCTTCTGAAACGCAGCAGACTTTGATTTTCATGTAATCCCACTTGTTATTGCTACTGTTCTTGTGCTTTGATGTCACATGTCCTACAATCATAAAGATTTGCCTTGTATTTTCGGCCAAGGGATTAGTGTTTTAGCTCTTATATTTACATTTTAAGTACATTTATAAATTACTTTTTGTCAGTACATGGGAACAGAAACTTTGCACAGAGCTGTATCCCCTATCCTTTATTTTGAGACAAGTTCTCATTAAATTGCTAAGTTGATCGGTTGGACTTGAACTTGTGATCCTCCAGCCTCAGCCTCCCAAAGTACTGCAGTTAAATTAATGTTTTTGCATGGTCTGAGGTAAGGCTCAGCTCCATCCTTTTCTTGTGGATATCTAGTCATTCTAGCACTATTGGCTGAAGATATTCTTCACCACCATTGTCTGGACACTTGCATTTGTCAGCTGTTCATTGCTGGGACCAAATGCTTGACTTATCCACTTTATAGCAGGAAGGTTTCACTTTGGCTCATGGCTTCGGAGGGTTAGGTCCATGTTTATCTGGTACTGATGAACCAGAGACAGCGCTAGAGCCAGAGAGAGAGCGAGGCCAGGGCCGGCCAGGTACTGCCCCCAAAAACACACCTGCATGGCCTGGTAAATAACACAGCCTGCCCCATTTTCTATGTGAGTGTCTCAAGACAGTTGGGGTAAGCTTCACAGTAGCCTGCAGAAAACCATCAGCAGTGATTTACGGGTTATACTTGGACCTAACTCCTGCACAGAGCCACATGTCTAGTCTTACACGGTACCATATCTTGATTCCTTAAGGTTTTTGAAGGTTTAAAATTTTGAAATTTTGAGACTTTTGGTTTTCTTTTTCAAGATTCTTTTAGTAATTTGGGGTTCCTTATAATTCAACATAAATTTTAGGGTCAGCCTTCCTGTTCCCGCCACCCTCCAGCTCTCGCGGTTTTCTGGAGGCAGCGTCTTGCTATGTAGCTCAGGCTGGCCTCAAACTTGCTTTGATTCTTCTGCCTCAGCCTCTTGAGTGCTGGGCACCTTATCCAGCTTCTTTCCTCCTTCCTTTCTTTTATTTTATATTTCTGAGCCAAGATCTCGCTGCATTCCCAAGCTGGTCTTGAACTTGAGAGCTCCAGTGATCTTTCTGTCCCAGTAGCTGAGCATTTTGTTTGTTTTGTTTTATGTGTTTAACTCCAACAGGAGCTTTCTTGGGATTTTCTGTATATAAGACGATATCGTCAGCACAGAAACAGGCTTACTTTTTCATCTCTGGTATTAAGCATCTTTTCTCTTTTCGTGCCCCATTTTTCTGTCAAGAACTTTCATGAAACAGAAGCCACAAACTTGAGCATTCTTGCCTTTCTCCCAGTCTCCAGGGAGAAGTGCCCATCTCTGTGTGCCATGAAATGAGTGCGGCTGTGATGGGTCCTCACAGACTCTTCCTGGTCCCAACCTGCTGGGCTGTTTGGGTTCTGGGGATAGAGCCATGGGCCATGTGCTTGGCAGCCAAGACCTTTATCCCAAACAGAATTAGTCAAGCAAGTGCTCCTGTGTACAGCGGGGACGGATGGATGGGATTTTCTCTTCATCCCATTAGCATGGGCCTCACATCCAGGGGTTCCCATCTGTTGCCCCACCCTGGGTCGTGGTTTATAATCCTTTAAATGTGCTGCTGGAGTCTGTTTGCTCCCATTTTGTGCAGAGACTTTGCAAAAGGTTAAAACTCCTGCATCCTCCTTCCTGTGGTCATTATTCTTGAGCTTGCAGGTTCTTTGTCTATTTTATAAAGACCATATATTGCTATCATTTTATTTGTATATGACATTTGGTGAGCATATGATCTGTTCATTTGTTCTTCCATTCTGAGGCTCGAAGTTTTTGTTTTTGTTTTCGTACCAGGGATTGAACTCAGGATCTCTCCCTTGCTAGGCCCGTCCTGTGCTGTACTGAGCTACAGCCCTGAGCCTGGAAGTTGTAATTCTGACCAAGTCCATTTTACCGTGTTTCCTTCTGTGGATCATGCCATCAGTGTTGTGTCTAAAATTCTTCCTCATGCCAGGTCACAAGGATTTTTCTCTGTAATTTTTTTTTTTTTTGCAAGTTTAAATTTTACGTTTAAATCTAACTCATTTAGAGCTGGTCCTGCATGTGTCTATACTTCATAACAAATCCTGTCCAAGACACAGGAGGCAAAACTTGGTAGAAACGCAGGGAAAACAGAAACCCCACCTGTCCCAGGACGCTCTTAAGAATTAGCACGGGACAGAGTTGGCGGGCCCAGCTGAGCTGGCAGCCCGTCACCCCCATGGCCCCCACAGACTTCACCCTGAGTTCCCTTCTGCCTTCCGCCTCCCTGCCGCCCGCTGTCTTGACTGTGGTGCAGGAAGAGACTCAGAACTGACCAGATCGAAGTTTCTCGGAGCCCCACCCCAGGCTCCAGGGCCACCCACAATGAACTTCGGTCCCGAGGGCGTCCTCTGGTGGCTGTCACTTCTGTCGTGTGCGCTCTTGCTTAAACCTGTCAGGGAGGAGACTGCTGGCCCCTGAGGATCCAGGCAGAAAGGACGAGGTCTGGAATGTGGGCCAGCCCGCACTTGCCTCTTGCACACCCAGTGACTTGGGGCTTTACAAGCCTATCTTTTCGGTCATTTTGTTTTGTTTTGAGACAGGGTCTTGCCTTGAAATCACTGTGTAACCCAGGCTGGCCTCAAATTTACGGCAGTTGTGGGCCAGGGAGTTAGCTCAGTGGTTCAGGCGCCTGTCTTGCAAGCGCAAGGGCTGGGGTTCGATTCCCCAGTAAACACATACAATACTGGGCGTGGAAACTCACCCCAGCAGCAGTCAGCACCACATAACCACAGTGCCGGGCATGGTGGCTCACACCTGTAATCCCAGCACTTGGGAGGCAGAGGCAGGAGGATTGCTGTGATGTGAGTTTGAGGCTGAGCTCAGGGCCAGCCCAAACTACAAAGTGAGACCCTGTTTCAAAAAATCTTAAAAAAAAAAAAAAATTTACGGCAGTTGTCCTGCCTCAGCCTTCTGGAGCGCTGAGATTACAGGTCTGTGCTAGCATTCGCAGCCTTTTTAGCACAAACTATCCTGACATTTGGAAATCAGGACACTTAGTTCCTGGGACAGCCCTTCCTCGGCTGCTGAGAACTCTTGTGCGACTCGGCTAGAGGCGAGGAAGTGAGGGCCAGTGTGAACGTGGATTAGGCACCGTGCAGGACGCTCCCTGGCAGCAATCTGTTGAGATGGCTCCAGACAACAGCCCTCGGGTGCATCGTCCCTGCTTTGGCAAACTGGGGGAGAAGCTTCTCTCACAGTCCTTGCACTTCTTTCTCGAGCTCTTGGAATTCGCGGGGAGTCCCGGATGCCCTCTCTGGCCACCTCTGGCTATGTCCCGTGAGTCTCTGGCGCAGTGTCAGCTGCGTGCATCTGGGTCCTTCCCAGCAGAGACTTTGGCAGCCAGCCCAGCCCGTGCAGCGGGAGCCCCAGGAGCCTCCAGGGGCTTCCAGATGCTCGAAGACCGCCGCCCCGTTGGTGTCTTTCGGTGCAGACGAACATTCCCTCGGCGCTGCACCCGCTAAACTGGGCTTTTCGAGCACAAAAGCCTGGTGACTCAGAGGGCAGCACAGGGCGCCAGGGCACCCGGACACGCCGGGGGCGTGGCCGGTGTGGGCGGGGCCGGGCTGTGGGGCTGAGCGCGCGGGAGCGAGGCGCCCACCTGGGCACAAGGGCCATGCACCATGGGGAACCGCAGCGGAGCCGGAGCCGGGGCTGCAGGGGCAGGCACCGGGCTGGGGGTCGCGGAGGCGGCAGCGCTGGCGGGTGGCGTGCTGCTCATTGGCGCGGTGCTGGCGGGGAACTCGCTAGTGTGCCTGAGCGTGGCCTCCGAGCGCTCGCTGCAGACACCCACCAACTACTTCATCCTGAGCCTGGCGGCCGCTGACTTACTCCTCGCGCTGCTCGTGCTGCCGCTCTTCGTCTACTCCGAGGTGAGCCGGCCCCCGCCCTGCTTCTGCCACCCGGTCCCCATCCCCCCCACCCCCGTCAGGCACAGCGCACGGCCTCAGAAGTAGATTGCAGGGCGCCTGGTCCCCGCGTCCCCCTGGCCGTTTTGCTACCCCTGTCACCAAGATGAGCACACCACGGAAAACGCCATAGCCACGCGTGGCCTCTCGCGCTCGCCAGTCCACCTCGCGCGCCTTGCGGCCTCGGGCGCAGGGAGCTGCAGGGAACGCGGGTGCAGAAAGATGCGCAGACGGCGCGCAAGTGTGGGGCGGAGCGCGGCTTGCGGGAGCGGGCGCGGGAGCCAGGAGAGCCCGGCCTGCTGTCTGGCGTGCCCACCGTGGCGCCCACGCCTCTGCGCGGAGCTTCGGCCTGAGCAAAGCCGCTTAAGTGCTGACCTGGGACGCAGTGTCCTGTGTTGTGGGGGAGGGGACGCCGGCTTCTAAGCGGACACCTGAATCAAGATGCTGAGGTGGAGTCCTGCAACAAGGGCACACTTGACCTCGGCGGCTCCAGAGCCGCGGCGTCCAGACGTCACCGTGACGACTGTTAAGCACCTAATCGCCCCATCAGCGGGATTTTGAGGGGAGGCTGGCTGCCTCTTTGCCCTTGGGGGAGGTGCTCCATGCATGATCCTGGACTGAACCCTGTGCCCAGGTTATCTGGCTTTCTACGTTCATTTGTCCTCAGGACAGTTTTGAGGTGCATTTTGTCACCACCCTCACCTCAGAGGAGGCAGCAGTGAAATAACTCATCTAAGTCCTAAACAGGCAGTGTAGCCAGAGAGGATCACTCTCACAGGCCTTCCTGTCAAGCCAGCCAGGCCTGAGGCTGCTCTCCCGCGATGACACTAGACACCGGGACTCCCCCAGGTTTTGCGGTCCTAGCAAAGGAGACTTGGGCAGGGAGTCTTGAGAGTGCCCCCAGCCCCCTGAGGCTCACATGGGTGCCTTCCCGTGATCCTCAGCCCCAGCTCCCCTAAAAAGTAAGGGTTAGGAAGTCTGCGACGGTGACTGTGGCTGGGAACTTCAGGTCTTATGTTCTTGTGGGCCCTCGCGGCTGCCAGGTCCATGGTGGAGAGTGGCTGCTGAGCCCTCGCCTCTGCGACGTGCTCATGGCCATGGACGTTATGCTCTGCACCGCCTCGATCTTCAACTTGTGCGCCATCAGTGTGGACAGGTAGGTGCCCCTGCCCCCTGAGCCCTCATCAATCCTTCCCCTGCACCCTTGGGGACCGCAGCTCCCCCCGGCCCCCCCCGCGCCCCCACGCTAGCGCTTCACCGCGCCCGGGCCCGCGCCCACAGGTTCGTGGCCGTGACCGTACCGCTGAGCTACGGCCGGCAGGGCCGGCGTCAGCTACTGCTCATCGGCGCCACGTGGCTGCTGTCCGCCGCGGTGGCGGCGCCAGTGCTGTGTGGCCTCAACGATGTGCGCGGCCGCGACCCCGCCGTGTGCCGCCTGGAGGACAGCGACTACGTGGTCTACTCGTCTGTGTGCTCCTTCTTCCTGCCCTGCCCGCTCATGCTGCTGCTCTACTGGGCCACCTTCCGCAGACTGCGGCGTTGGGGGGCGGCCCGACGCACCAAGCTGCACGCGCACGCACCCCGCCGACCCAGCGGCCCCGGACCGCCCTCGGGATCCAGGCTCCCTGAGGGGCCCTGTGCGCTGCATTATGCGGACTCCTCGGCACCCAGGCCCCCCTATGCCACGGAGCCGGAGGACTCGGCACACGAGCTTCCCTGCGCCTTGGACCATGGGGACCCCACGCCCGGGCTTCCCTGCGCGCCAGACTGTGTGGACCTCACGCCCAGCCTTCGCCGGGACCCATGCGGCATGAACTGTGTAGCTTTGGACACCATCCCTGACGCGGTGCTCCCGCCGCAGGCCCGCGGAAGGCGGCCCGCCAAGATCACCAGCCGGGAGCGCAAGGCGATGAGGGTCCTGCCAGTGGTGGTTGGTGGGTTCTTGAGTTTTGTAATCAGGGAAGGGCAGGCGCAGAGGGAGGGAATGGGGCCGGGCGCCAGGAAGCTCGGGGCCTGGGCCTCCGGGGAACCCACTCATGGCGCCTGTCCCCAGGGGCCTTCCTGGTGTGCTGGACGCCTTTCTTCGTGGTGCACATCACACGTGCCCTGTGCCCTGCCTGCTCCGTGTCCCCGCGCCTGGTCAGCGCCGTCACCTGGTTGGGCTATGTCAACAGCGCCCTCAATCCGGTCATCTACACTGTCTTCAATGCGGAGTTCCGCACTGTCTTCCGCAAAGCGCTGCGCTTGAGCTGCTGAGCCACAGGTCAGGAATGGAGCCCAGCCCACCCCAGAAGGTACCTCCGCGTGGTTTAATTAAATAATTCCTTCCTGAGGCATGGGTGTGGTTGTGGATAGTGGGGCGGGGAGGGGGCTCTCCGCAGCGTACTGGACCACCCAGTCTCCATGGCCACCACCCTTCCAGGAGGAAGAGATCTGGAGGGCCCTGGGGTGGTATCTGCTGCAGGGGAAAGTTGGGCGCGGGAAGCTGCTGCCCTGTGCAGTTCTCTTTGGCCCCCAAGAGGCAGCCTCCAGGTGGGGAAGAATTCTGGGTAGGGCAGCATTCCGAGACCCTGACCAGTAGGCACCATGTCCCCTGCTACCCACTGAGAAATGAGGGGCTTCCAGATCTCTGAACTGAAGGCCCCACCTCAGCATCAGTACTCAGCAGTGAAGGCCACTGTGTCGTGCTCACACCCCTTTTTCATGCACCCAAGAAGCCCGCATCTCCTCCCAGCACAGCCACTTCTCACACCTCAGGGAACAAACTGGGTTACAGGTTTTTGGAGAGAGAGTCCCACTGTATGGGGGCTGAGACTCCCTTGAGTTTTTTCCACGACCTGGAGGCCTAAGTGTGCCCTGCCCTGTTGAGCAGCTCTGTGGACAGAGGCAGCCACCAGAAGCCCTTGCAATCTCAGGGCCAACACTAAGACCCTCAGACAAGGAGCCTCCCAGGGAAATTTCAAGCCTGAGACCTGCAGGTTTTGTTTCAAAGCACAGGGGGAGAACAAGATAATCTAAGCTAGGAAACGCCAGGATTCCAAGAGGCTAGGATCTGTCTGGACCCTCCCTGCCTAAGGCCCTGGGCACCTCCCTTAGGAAGTATGTGTCCATGTACCCCACAAGCAACCCTTTGTTCAACAGTGTCTGGGCAGCTCTTTGCCTGCCCAGTGGTCCTGGGCTTCCTGCCACCTTTTGTTGCAAATTTCATAGCCAGGCCCATTTCCCTGCAGGTAGCGAGCAGCTTCTGTGTGGCCTCTCCCTGGATGAGGTAGAGGGTTGACAAGGACCCTGCCTGGGCGGCAGCCACCAAAGGGCTGGGAATCAGCCTGCCTATCCCAGGGACAGGCCAGTGTATGGGACCAGACCTGGCCCACAAGCCACCTAGTGTGAAGTCCCTGGCCTCAGCAGGGGAAGGGGCCTCTGGCTTTGTCCTCAAAGCACAGGTAATCCTTGAACCCAATGCTTCCAAGGCCTATACCATCCTGTCTTGGACCTGCTGCCAGTGGGCGTTGCTCCTGTGCTAGCCGGTGAGCTAGGAGGAACCTTAGGCACAAGAGTGGGTGGCATTCCCAACTGAGCACAGTCCAGCGGTCTCCTCTCAGGCTCCGGAAGGGAACCCAGCAGACAAGACCCCAGATGATACCAGGAAGCTGTGGCTGGAAAGCTGGGGAAGCGTCCAGACCATGGCAGCACTGATGGCAGCAAAGGAGGCCACTGACATCTGAACACTCTGTGGTGAGGACATCAAAATACCCAGCTTCCTAAGGACAACAGAGTGGACAGCACAAACATGACCAGGGCGCTGTGGCTGTGGGCACAGCCATTAGCAGCAGGTTCTGTGTGCATGAAACACATCGCCTCCGGTACAACTTGGGCACCAGGACACTAGGGAGAGGATATGGAGCTGGCTCACTCTGAGGCCACTTCCCATGGAACCCCTCTCCAGCCACAGCTGCCTTGGCAGATGTTCTGCCCCCTTAGAGGCCCTGCTTGGGGTCAGCAAGGAGAACACTGAGGCCCAGCCTTGCCACACAGCTGAGGTCACACAGGATGGAACCCTCAGGCTGTGTGAGCCTGGGTCAGACTGTACCTCCAGGCCGAGGGCAGGCTGGGGGCTTTATTTACAGCTTTATTGACAGATACAATAATAACACATATGTATACGAGTTGCAGCACAGGGACGCTGGGTGACCACACACTCGTGATCCAGGTGAGAGCACCGTGAGGGGTGGGGACCTGGCCTACCACTTGCCCCACTTGGGCATTCTGGGTGGGGAGTTCCTGTCTAAGGGTGCCACTGGCTCAGTTTGTGGGAACCTGCCCACCCGGTGCTTCCTGCCCCTCATCTCCTCCACGTCTCAGTCCATGGGGTCTTCCGCCCTGTAGGAAGTGGAGAAGTGCTTGGCTCACACGGTAACCTTCTCGATCACGCCGTCGGTGACATGGACCTCATCAGCCTGGACAGTGACAGCTGCTGACTGGCCACATATGTGCTGATGGTCCTTCCAGTCCTGCAAGAAGGTTAAGATGACAGTCACCTGAGTGAGGCAGTGGGAGTGACACCTCAAAGAAAACAAGATGTGTGTGGAGGGGCTGGGGTGAGTGGCCCTGGCCTCCGCCCTGAGCTGCTGGGCTCCCAGTGCCTGTGCTCCTCATGCCTGCTCCAGGCCACCCGGGGTCCAGCCTTCCCCGCACTCCTTCGGCTCTAGGGTCAGACGACCGGGGTAGGCTTAAAAATCAGATTCTAGCCAGGAGCAGCAGTGTGGGCTTGTCATCCCCGCAGGAGGTTCACAAATGTGAAGCCTGGGCAATTTATGGAGAACTTATCTCAAAAGAAGAGTTAAAAACACAACAAGAATCCAAAGTAACTTTAAGTGACCTGCAGCTCACAGGTGAAAGTATGCAGGGAGCAGGGAGACACACTGCCCCACCGGGGGGAGGGCTGGGAAGGCGCTCGGGTGGAAGGCCAGGCGTGCTCAGATGCCGCTGCTCCCGAGAAGCCCAGGTCCTCCCCAGGAGAGGCGCGAGACCCCTAGGTCTGGGAGCAGTGGCCAGAGAAAACCCAGAGACAGACACAGCACAAGATGGCGAGGGTTTCAGGATACCCCGGCACTGAGAGCTCCCCTTGCCACTGTATCTGGACAGCATCAAAGCTGAGCCCAGGCTGGGCAACTTGGCAACTTAATGAGACCTTGTCTTGAAATAAAAATATCCCTAGGTTCGATTCTCAGTCTTTCTAAATAAATAAGTAAATGCTGACTACCAACAGAGCCCAGAAATATAGGAAGCAAAAGTTGACAGCACTGAAGAAAAAAGGAAGTAACACAATGGCAGACAGGACTCCTTTGCCGTGTTCTGACTCCTAGAGAGAAATCAAGAACACACTAGGGCACAGGGCAGGCCCCTATTTTCTTTCTATTTCACAGTTCTTATCATTTCATTCTGAACTTATTTACACCTTCAGTTTCTCATACTAGAGAAATGACATGGTATTTATACATCTGTGTTCTATTTATTTCATTTTGTGTATGTCCTCAAGGAACAACCCTTTAAGTATAAATGTTTCTAATTTATCATTCTTTATGGTTGAGTAATACTCCATTAAAAAAAAAATTCAGGCATTTGGGCTGTTTCCAAGATTTAGCTATTACAAACTGTGCTGCTATAAACATGGGTGCACATATGTTGCTGTGAGATGATGCTTTTAATTCTTTTATCTACATACAGAGCAGGGAAATAGCGGGATCGATCTCCATAGTGGTTGCACTACATTCCCACCAACTGTGTAAAAGGGTTCTTTTCTCCCCCTAACCCCAATGAGTCTTTTGTGGTTGGTTGATATTTTGATAGGAGCCATTCTTTCTGGAGTGAGATGAAATCTCAATGTTGTTTTCATCTGCATCTCTAGAATGGAAAGTGATGTCGAACATTTCTTCGCTGCCTTTATTTCACCTGAAAAATGTCTGTTCATTTCAGATGCCCATTTTTTAACTGGGGCTTTAAATTTTGGGGTTCTAACTTTTTTTAAGTTCTTTGTATATTCTAGATAGTGGTCCTTTTTCTGAGGAACAGCTGGTAACATTTTTTTTTTTTTAGGTTTTTTGAGACAGGGTCTCGCTTTTGTGGTTCAGGCCGGCCCTGAGCTCAGCCTCAAACTCACATCACAGCAATCCTCCTGCCTCTGTCTCCTGAGTGCTGGGATTACAGGCGTGAGCCACCATGCCCGGCACTGTGGTATGCGGTACTGATTGCTGCTAGGTGTGAGTCTTCACGCCCAGTATGGACCAGTATGGTATGTGGTTACCGGCGATCGAACCCGGGTCCTTGTGCTTGGAAGACAGGTGCCAGAATCACTGAGCTAAATCCCCAGCCCAGCTGGTAACAGTTTTTAAAATCAAATTATCACTCTGTTGGTGGTTTCTCTGACTGTGCAGAAGCTTTTTAATGAGATCTTAGTTGTTTCTTTCTGCTAGTTCCCATGCTACTGAGGTTTTTTTCATAGTCTTTCCCTATGCCAATACCTACAAGAGTTCTACCTAATCTATCTTTGAGCAGGTTTAGTTTTAATATTTAGGTCTCTAATCCACTTTTAGTTTAGTGCGTGGTGAAAGACAAATCTAGCTTTAATCTTTGGAAGGTTGAAACCCAGTTTTCCCATCACTATTTATTAAAGAGGCTTATTCCTCCATTGAGGATATTTGGCTCCTTTGTCAAAGATGGGGTGACTCAGTGTACCTGGAGTTGTTTCTACATCTTCTAGTCTATTCTACTGATCCTTGGGTCTCTTTGCCATTACCATGCTGTTTTCAACACAGTGGCTTTGTAGTATAGTTTGAAGTTGGAGACTGTGACACCCTCTGCCATGTCCTTGTTGCCTGGAATGGCTTTTGCTATTCTAGGTCTCTTTAGGTCCCAGATGAATTTTTGAGCTATTTTCTCTAACTGTGAAATATGCTACTGGGATTTCAATCAGAATTGTATTGACTCTATATAATGGTTTTGAGAGGTTTTTTGTTTGTTTGTTTGTTTATTTTGAGACAGGGTCTTACTTTGTAGTTCAGGCTGGTCCCAAACTCAGCAATCCTCCTGACTCTGTCTCCTGAGTGCTGGTATTACAGGAGTGAGCCACCAAGCCTGGCTGATCATTTTGACAATACTGTTTTTTCCTAACTAGGAATAAGGGATGTTTATTTTCTGATATCTTTTCGATCTCCTTTTTCAAGGGGCAATAGTTTTCAGAGTAGAGGTCTTTCACCTCCTTTGTTAGACTGGTTCCTACATATTTCATTCTTCTGGATGCTACTATGAAAGAAATTGATTTCCCAATCTACTGTTCATGTATACAAAGGCTATTGATTTTTTAGTGTAGACCTTATGTCCAGCTATGCTACTAAATCTAGCAATTAAGTCTAGAAGTCTTTTGGCTGAGTTTCTGAGATCTTCTATATAAAGTATCATGTCGTCAGTAAATAATGACAATTTAACTTCTTCCTTTTTGGGGGGGGGTCTTGCGTTGTAGACCCTACCCTGTCTTGCTGCATGTGTCCCACATGCACTGGTGTTAGTGTGCACACTGCATCTGCAGACCCTGAGCTCACTATGTAGTCCCAGTGAGCCTGGAACTCACAGCATTCCTCCTGCCTCTGCCTCCTGAATGCTGGGATTACAGGTGTGAGCCATCATGCCCGGTACTGTGGTATGTGGTACTGACTGCTGGTGGGTGTGAATTTCTATGCCTGGCATTGTTGTTTGTAGTTACTGGGGAGCGAACTTGGGACCTTAAGGCAGTGCCTGAACCATTGAGCTAAATCCCTAGCCCTTCCTTTCCTATCTTTATTCCATTTATTTCTTTCTCTTTGATAATTACTGTGGCTGTTTCCAGCTCTATATTGAACAGGAGCGGGGACAGTGAACGTGCCTGTCATGTTTCTGATCTTAGCATGAAAGGTTTCAGTTTCTGACCATTTAGTATGATGCTGGCTGTTAGTTTTTCATAAAAAGATTTTATCAGGTTAAGGTTAAGGTTAAGGACTGTCTATTCCAATTTTCTGCAGAGTTTTAATCATAAATGGGTGTTGGATTTTGTCGAATTTTTTTCTGCATTTATTGAGATGACCATATTGTATTTGTCCGTGAGTCTGCTAATATAGTATATTATATTTATTGATTTATGTATGTTGAACCATCCTTGCATCCTGGGATAAATCCAACTTAGTCAAGGTATATGACCTTCTTTATGATCCTCTATATTTAGTTCGCCAGTATCTTACTGAGGATTTTTTTTTCAGTATCAGGGATTGAACTTGGGCCTTGTGCATACAAGGTAGGCATAGTACCACTTGAGCTAAATCCCTGTGTCTTATTGAGGATTTCTACATCTATGTTCCTTAAGAAGACTGGCCTATAGTTCTATTTTTTTTTTTTTTTTGGCTCTTTCTCTGCTTTTGGAATGGAAGTAGTGGTTGCTTCCAGGATCAGTTTTGGAGTACTGCTTCCCTTTCAGTTTCCTTAAGGAGTGTGAGAAGTAATGGCCTTGGCTCTTCTCTAAGTGTTTTGTAGAATTCATCAGTAAAGCTGTAAAGAGCAAGATTTTTGTTTGTAGATTTTAAATTACAATTTCACTGATTTTCAATTTCACTGATTGATATTGGGGTATTTAATATTTTCATATATTCTTTGTTAACTTTGGAAGTTCATGTGTGTCTAGGAATCTATCCATTTCTTCTGTGTTTTCCATCTTATTGGAGTACAGGTTCTCAAAGTAGGTGTTTATTATCCTCTGGATTTCTGCTGGATCTGTGATTTCCCCCTTTTCATTCCTGATTCCCTGGATTTGCGCTTTTACCTTTTTTTGGTAAGGTTGGCTTACGGCTTGTCGATTTGGTTTATTCTTTTGAAGAATCAACTATTCAATTCATTTATTTTTTTTGTACTGTCTCTTAGTCTCCACTGCATTAATTTCTGCTCTAATCCTTCTAATTTCCTCCGCTACATGAGCTTTTTTTTTTTTTCTAGTATCCTGAGGTTTACCATTAGGTTGTTTATCTGAGCTCACTGTTCTCCTAGTATGTGCATTCACTGCTATGAATTTCCCTTACAGAACCACTTTCATTGTGTCCTACAGATTCTTATATGTTGTACTGACACTATCATTTAATTGTAGAGAGTGCTGTTCAATTTCCATGTGTTTGTGAGGTTCTTGGAATTTCTTTTGCTACTGATCTCCAATTTCAAGGCACGGTCTGATAGTATACAGGGCATAATTTTAATTTTTTGCATTTACTTAAACATGCTCTATGAACAAGTATGTGATCTATTTTGGAGAATGGCCTATGTGCAGCTGAGAAGAATGTATATTTTGACTTTGTGGGGTAGAATACTCTGCAGATGTCTATGAAGTCCCTCTGTTCAAGAGTTTGGATCAGTTCTATAATTCATTGAGTTTTTGTCCAGTTGATCTACTTGGGACATAGGATATTGAGGTCCCCTGCTACTATTATATTCATGCTTACTTGGCTTTTCACATCCATTGTTTTATATAGTTGGTTGCACAAGAATTTGGTGCCTAAATATGTACGAATGTCATCTCTTCTTGGGTTGTTCCCTATAAGAGGATGTAGTGTCCTTTGTCTCTCTTAATTAGTTTTGGTTTCAAATCTACTTTGTCTACAAGTAAAATAGCAACTCCTGCTTTTTTATGGTTTCCTATTGCATGGAGAATTGTTTTCCATCCTTCTACTTTCAGTCTTTGATTTCTTTCTGAATTAAGTGTTCCTTTTTTTGTTTTTATTTTTTTTGAGACAGGGTCTCACTTTGTAATTCAGGCTGACCCGGAGCTTACTATGTAGCCCAGTCAAAACTTGGACTCACAGCAATCCTCCTACGACTGCCTGCCAAGTGCTGGGATTACAGGCGTGAGCCACCACGCCTAGCATTGTGGTATGTTGTACTGACTGCTGATGAGCGTGAGTCACCATGCTCAGGATTGTGGTGTGTGGTCACTGAGGATCAAACCGGGGACCTTGTGCTTATAAGGCCAGTACTGGAACCCTGAGATAAATCCCCAGCTCCCCAAAGTTTTTTAAAAATGTCTTTTGTACTATCTCCTGTTTCTTCACTCATTCCAATCAGTCTTATGTTATTCTCTGCATCATCTAGCAGTTGCTGGATCGATTTTTCATGGCCCCTTGCCATTTCCCATAAATTATTCCTTTCTTGTTCTCGGGCTGGAATTCTATTATCTGTGTCTGATATTTGGTCTTCATATTCATTCACCCTATTCTACAAACCTTCATTAGAGTTTTTAATCTTTTGAAAATCTATTTGAAACTAGTTAACAGACTCCATTACTTTCTTTTTCTTTTCTTATCTTCTTCTTTCTTTATTTATTTTGAGACAGGGTCTCGCTTTTGTAGTTCAGGCTGGCCTTGAGCTCAGCCTCGAACTCACATCACAGCAATCCTCCTGCCTCTGCCTCCCGAGTGCTGGGATTACAGGCGTGAGCCACCACACCCAATATTGTATGTGGTTACTGGAGGATTGAACCCAGGCCCTTGCGCTTGCAAGACAGGCACCAAAACCCACTGAGCTAAATCCCCGGCCCTTTTTTTTTTGAGACAAGGTTTCACTTTTGTAGTTCAGTCTAGAACTCAGCAATCCTCCTGCCTCTGCTTCCTGAGTGCTGGGATTACAGGCATGAGCCATCAAACCCAACATTGTGATATGTGGTTACTGAGGATCGAACCTGGGACTTTGCGCTTGGAAGACTGGCCTGAGAACCACTGAGCTAAATCCACAGCCCTTTACTGCTCACTTTTGGTGCAATATGTGAAATACAGACTGTAAGACTCCCGTCATATCAATCCTAGGGAATAAAACTGGAGCATCTGTTATCAATGCACACATAAGAAAGCTATAGCAAAATTAAGGGAGAAATCTGTCAACAAGATATTCTGCACTGTTCTCCCCAGGGGAAGAAGATGGGGTGCAGTAGGAGCTGTCGCTCAAAGAGTACACATGGTGGGACCTACCCAGCACGTGTACACGCCAGCCTGTCCTTGTCTGTCCCTTCTCAGCCTGGGCTCTGGGCACAGTCTCCAGGCGCAGGGACAGCGCTGAGGCCCTCTCTTAGTAAAAGTGGTCACTGAAGTACAGGGCACCTGGGCTTCTCGCACAGCTTCCTACACCCCTGCCGTCCTGGGGTGTGGGCAGGGTGCAGAGCATAGGCAGGCCGTGCACCAGTTCCTAAGCAACTTCGGGACTATCCCTTCCTCTCTGCTCACCCTGGGAGGCCCTAGGCATCTACAGACCCTGGTCTGTGCCCACTCCAGGGCTGGCCCTTCACATGCTCATCTGGCAGGGCTCCTCCGTCCTTTCTCTTTCATCATAGCATAGCAAGTGTGGGGAGGTTCTGTCTATAGAAAACCAGGCTCTTGCAAGGGCAGCTGGGCTGTGCCCACACTGGACCAATGACCTCTTTACCTCCGACAGCATCTTCCAACCTAGGGGAGTTCAAATGGGCACCAAGCAGCAATCACAAAGCAAGACTAAGGCCACAGCCCAGCAGCCAGGGCACTAACCCACCAAGGACATATTGCTCCTTATGTCTGTTCTGTTGGCCAGTGGGACTCTAATTAGATTGAGGGTCACCACCCACCTACCTCCCAGTCCCTGCTGAGTCCTCCTGGAAGCAAGACGAAAGGACACAGATTGTCCCCTAAGCATGAGTCTTCCTGAAGAAGCCGTCCATACAGAGTAGGGCATACAGCAATGGCTGAGGTGACCTGGAAAGACGCCCCACTCCCACAGGCCTAGGTCTACAATGTCAGGCTGCAGGGATAAATGGTCCCGCCCTGCCACCACATTCCTCCATCTCAGAACAGCTGCACTAGGGAAGCCTACATCCTGCAGGGGTGGAGGACACTACAGAGCTAGGAGGACACTATACAGGACACTCTCGGGAGCTCAGGGCTGGTGACACCCCAAGAGCCATCCACATTAACTAAATCACACCCTGACTGCCTGTGAGTGGCCTGAGAGAGGGTGAAACAAGCATTAGGGGTGTATGACAGGATATGTATGTCTGGAAAACCATTTCCTTATACACAAAGAGCTGAGGGACAAGCAGATTGCGCACCATCACTTCTGTGTGGCTCTCCTGCTGGCCTCAGCAGATGGTGCCTGGGCCCTGGTGACGCCCTTGGAGTCCCTGGGGGCCCTCCCAAGTATGCCCCGTGCCATGGACCGTGCAGGGATGAGGAGGGAGGATGCAGGCTCCCAGGACCGGCGCGTGGGCGGTATGGGGACCTACCTTGCGCTGGCAGAACGTGGAGCAGTAGTTGACCTTGTGGCAGCCAGTGCACTCGCTCAGGGCCTCCCGACCGCAGTTCACACATGATTGCTGCATGAGGGACAGGACAGTCAGTGGCAGGGCCAGACTTGAGAGAGCCCGGCCGGGCAGACTGGCCTCCAGTGCGGGCCCTCTTCCAGACCCTCCCCTGTCTTGCTGCATGTGTCCCACATGCACTGGCGTTAGTGTGCGCACTGCAGAGACCTTGTCAGCTACACAGAAAACCCAGCTGGAGACTGCGGAAGCGCAGTGCTCGAGAAGTGTCTGAGCACGTGTCCCATATGCAGCTCAGGCAAGGGGCTAGAAAGCTGCCCATGGATCATCTGGGGCAAGACGGGGCCTCAGTCCAGACAAAGCACTTAGCTCAGGCCACAGCCAAGTACCTTCAACTGCTGCACGCTCAGAATGCCACTACCAGACTCCTGGGCCGGCAGCGACTCTGGGCAGAGGCCTGAAAAGAGGCCTCACCACTTGAAAAGTGGTGTTCAGGCCTTGCCACCCCAGACCTGCAAGGGGGCCTTCCGTGGGCACAGCACACAGTATGGCCCAAATGCAACCCCCAACAAGTGGCACCTCAACGAGCCAGCAGCTACTTCCCATCAGCATTACTGGCTCTGAGACAGAACACATCTGAAGTAGCTACCACGGAATCAAGCTGCTGTTATTTTATTTTATTTGACTGTATTTTATTTTATATTTTGCTATGCAGGCAATGGAACGTAGCACCTTCTGTATGCTAAATAAGCAAGTGTTCTAACACTAAGCTATATCCAGCCCTTGTTTTATTTTGAGACAGGCTCTCACTAAGTTGGCCAGGCTGGCCTAGAACACATGATCCTTGTTTCAGCCTCCCACATAACTGAATCAATAGGTATGCCACCTTATCTGGCCCAACATAAAATCCCATTTGTTTATTTATTTATGAGACAGGGTCTTGTTATGTAGCCCAGGCTAATCTTGAACTCATGGAGATCTTCCTACCTCGACCTCCGGAATGTTGGGACTATAGGTGCGCACCAAAACCATAGGCTGAAAGAAATCACTTTAAAGAGACCTACTAATTGTTTATCAAGGAATACTATGCTCAAAAAAAGCTTCTGTTATTTATTTTGAAAATAATCCAAAAGGTCGAACTTGAAAATTTAGGGGCTGGCACAGGGTAGCGCACAACTGTCTCTATGACAACTAGTTGTCCCTTCACCCTTGGCTCTTGGCCTCTGAACTCTGAGGCTGGATGACAGCTCGGTGAGGCCCTAGCCCGCTGCCAGGAACAAGTGAAGCTGTTTCCACCCAATGCCTGGGGCCTGAGGACTGCCCAGCGTGGAGGCAGGATCACAGGCAACACCACTGTGGGGTAGGAGGGCTTGAACCCCTCCTTTGGGACCATGGGCAGAGCCTGTGCTCAGCGGAGACAGGCCACAGACAATGACAGGCTCCGGTCACTGAGTGCCATACCTTGGAGGCAGCAGCTGGAGGAACAGGAAATCCCACACCCAAGTCCGTCTGGAGGCTGGGCAGCATAAGCCGATCAAAGGATCAGTCTAATGGCATCTTCCCCAGCTGGCCAAGGCGGTGACACTACCCTACAAAGCCTCTAGGTCATGCTGTAAGAGGCCACATCCATAAACCTGGGAGTGGATGGCTCAACCTGCACCAGGCCAGTCTGCAGACACTGTGGGCAGCATCCACCTGTGTCCCAGCCTTGTGCTTGTCACTGGCTGCCAGGTCTTCTCATGGCCCCCATGGGGCCTCCTATGCTCCCTGGTCTGGGCCTGTCACTCCCCACCCCCAAGGCTGAAGAGACAATGTATCTAGGTGGTCCACTGCTGCCAAGCAAATGCTCTAAGGACTCTCCTGGGGACCTGGGCACAGGCAACGGCATCAGCAGTTGTCAGCAGTCAGCTCCCAAATCCCCCAGATAAACACCAGGACGGCCATACTCCTCACCTACCATCAGGCCTGGGTGCCTTAGGCTCACACAGAACAGAGGGTATCCTGCCTGACCCTCAGGGATCAAGGCCAACTCCTAAGCTGCTCAGGACAGGGGTGTTGGAGTCACCAGGCTGACTACCTCTTCTCTATACTTTTTCTGAGCCGAACTTAACTCTTACAGAAAAAACTGGGAAGGAAGCCTGGAAAGGAGTTAGGAGGGATGCGGATGTGCTTTAGGGTTGGGGCCAGGCCCAGGACAGCGCCAGCCTGAGCCAGGCCGGGGCAGTTGACCCAAAGGCCTGGGGCCACGAAATGGCAGCTGCTGGATGCTGTGCCCTTGAGAGCAAGGACATGCGCTCTTCTGCCCTGTTTAGCTAGGGCAGAAGTAATTACACATATATAAATGCAAATCTTCCACTAAAACTGGCAAAAATCCTCTTATTACCTTCAACTGGGCTGAATTCTCTTTTAAAATTAAATTCCAAATAAGAGGTCCAGGCTGCAATGTGAGGCCCTTTGTCCGCCCTGTCTTCTGGGGCGACCGAGCAAGGGGAGTACACCTGACTGCCCTTCCTGCTCACAGGACGAGGATTTTAGGACAGGTCCTGGTGTTTCTGCTCCCTGCAGGGTGCGGCATTCTCTCAGTCTCACCTACTGAACGTCTTTCTGCTCTCCAGCAGCTCAGGCATTCCACACCGGCTAATGTTGAGACAGGAGCACTTCGTCAAGTCCCCAACTGGGAAGTCATTTGTGCTGTTCCTACCCAGACCAGCCGTGCTCTCTCCCCAACCCGAAGCCCCCACACCCCAACATGCTGCCCACCACACCTGTGCTGGGCGATGGGCACTGCCAAAAGCCCACACCCAGTCCCACAAGGGGTCACAGCCTAAGCTAGCACTGTCTCACCACAGCCCAGGGCCCTGTGTGCCCACTTGCCACCATGGCTTTAGTGAGGAAGGTCTATCATTAATGCACAGGCCAGACCCAGGAGCAGGGGAGTGGCAGGACTCTCACAGTCCCCAGGACGTGACCACGAGGCCAACATGGGGCTGGTTTCCTTGTTGCCATGCTGGGGCCAGTGGAGCTTTTTGAAGCAAGGTCTTGTTAAACAACTCAGGCTGGCCTTGAAGTCGCTATGTAGCCGGGGCAATCCTCCTGCCTCCGCCACCTGAGTGCTGCGATTATAGGCATGTGGGCACCACAGCTGGCCAAGGTGGTTGCTTTTATAACTGTGGCATAGGCTTGCCTTACAGCCTCCTGAGCACGCTGTCAACAGCAGGTGTCTCGATGACAGGCAGCCTCGAGGCCCTGCCTACTTTATCTCTTACCGAGAGCTCAGTTGGACAGCTGTGGTTCCAGGTACTTGGGAGACAGGGCCACAGGACACCGGAGCCCAGAAGTTAGGGACCAGCCTGGGCAACACAGGAGACCCCATCTCTAAAGAGCTTCTTCTATAGTTAGTACAGTCTCCTCAGCCTGTACTGCCCAGGAGCACCTAGAAAACTGCTCAGACAGACCACAGCAAGCAGACCCCAAGGTCAAACCCAGCCTCAACAACTCAGCAAAATAAGATTATAAAAGGCTGGGTTGCTTCAGTGCCCGAGCTTTTGGCCAGTTCAGAGGCCCTGGGTTCTACATCAGGGTCCCCCACCCCATCAACTGTGAAAAGAAATCTAGAAAATCCTACAGTCCTTTAAAATTAAACATACTTCTCAACAATATAGGTCAAAGTACAAAAGCAGCCCTATACTTACACCTGGGCTCTTTGGCAAATCCCCAAGGCAGCTTGGGTGTGGGGGAGGTTCTCCTAGGGTACTCGGAACCTTGAGGAAAAAGAACCTCAGCCTCAGAAATAGGACACTGAACAAAAGCAGCAATAGAAAGGGTAGAGAAATGTAGCCACCCACCAAACCCCCCAGGGCCACAGCCACTGCTGATGGCAGAATCAAGACCAGCGTCCAAGTGGGTCAGCAAGATGGGACCAAGAACTTTCAGGTGGGCATTGTTCTTTGACTGCAACACAGTCACCTGTTGGCCATCTGCCCAGATCCAAGCACTCTGACAGACAAAGATTTAAAACCTATTTTAACAAGTCTAAAAGGATACAGAAAACATTAACTGTCATCTTTTGGTAAAGATAAGTCAGAATTTGTTTTCCCTAAACTTTTCTACTTTTCAGATTGAAGCATGGAAGAAGTCTTAATTTGGAATCATCTCTTTATTGGGAAACACGGTCTCTCTTTGTAGTTCAGGCTGGACCTGAACTCATTATGTAGCACAGGCCGGCCTCGAACTCACAGCCTCTGCATCCCCAGTGCTGGGCTTTCAAGGGTGAGCTACCATGCCCAACATTGTGCTATGTGGTTCTCAAGTGCTGGGCTTATGAGTCACCACACCTGGCATTGCGGTATGTGGTTACCAGGGATCAAACCTGGGACCTGGCATTTGGCAGGCAGACATCAGAACCACTGAGCTAAATCCTTAGCCCATGGAATCATCCTTTTTTTTTTTTAGAATCATCCTTTTTTAAAAGATGATGTCTTTTCTAACTCCAGGAGTAGAAACAATGTGTCCTTCCTTGGAAACAAAATCTACGCCACCTTAAGGAATCACTTGTAAGATCCTTTCCTTTGTGGAAAGTGACATTCACCAGACCTTGAAAGTCCTGTACCCACCACCTACTGCTCCACATGTCCAGTGGCTCATGTGACACTGTGACCTCCTCCACAGGCACCAGCTGGCTCCATCCCAACCCCTTACAGTACTTGCGAGGTTTAAGCCCTATGTCACTGAGATCTTAGATAAAAAGGAGCCACAGAGGCACGGGCTGCAGCTCCAGGTCGGCCTGAGCCCGCACAGTGTGTGAAACCTGAGCTAACTGCCCAGTATGGGGTCAACAGCAGGCATGTCTCCTGACAGGCAGTGGGCCTTGAGGCCTGTGCCTACCTTACCTCTTTCCGCTCTGCATCAGCCTGGATCCTGGCCTGCGTTGCGGCAGCCTCACGGCAGGTGCTGGCCTGCTTGGCCTGTTCAAACAGAGTCTTCAGCTGCTGTGCTGTATTAAGCAAATTGTTGACCATCTCTTCCAGGTAAAGCCAGCTCCTCGGCTCTGTCATCTCCAGCCCACCGAGAGGCGCCGGGGAGACAGGCTTGGTGGGAGTGGAAGGCGGGACGGCCAGGGCAGGCAGGGATGTGAGCACTGGGGAGGAACACCAGGGGTCAGGGTGTCTTCTCCACATGGCTTCCCCGAGCCTCAGGTGCCAGGATGCAGCCCGATGCCCGCCTGACCAGCCTGGAGGCCAAGGATCCTGCTTTCCCTCCTGACACACTGCATTCCCAAGCCTGCTGCAGGGGCCCTGCCAAAGCCCAGCCATGCTGGACATGAGTACAAGGGTGATATTCACAGGTGAGACCAACTGCAGGCCAGACGCTGCTCATGGCGCATTGGCCACGAGGACCAGGACCTGAGGGCAAAGCCTCCAGGTGAGGCAGGCAGACACCATGTCTCTCACAGGGGAGAAGCAGTGCACACACATATGAACACATATGAGAACAACTATTGGGTTAGACCAGAGCACAGACGTGTGTGTGTGTTCGTGTGCATGCGCGTGCACTGGAGGGTAGCGTACACATGCACCCCGCTTCCTAAGAGGCAGGTACAAAGCTGTACCCAGAGTGCAATGTGATGCTGACCTCTAGCCCTTGGGAGAAAAAAGTGATTTCTTGGGGTAACTGCCCTGAAGGTCATTCTCTGGGAGCCAGTGTGAGCAGGAGACAGGCCCTGGGGGAGATAGGAGGCATCCTGAGGGCGAGGACCAGGCCAGAAGCATCAGTTCCTGCCAACACGGCTGAGTTCCTGGAGGAACAGGAAACCCAGTGTGGTTGGGCCAGGAAACAAGGGTGCATCCTTGCGGGTAGGCAGAGCCCAGCCATGTGCAGACTCCACAGGCCAAGGCTGGCATGGTCAAAGTGTGGATGGCAACCGCAGTAAGCACCCACTGACCGCGCTGGGCAGCGCTGTGTGATGGGGGGCAGCTCCATGGCTTGGGACCCCTGGCTTCTTCCTGTCGCAGTGGGAGATTGAGATCCTCAGTTAGAGCCCAGGTCCCCTGCAGCAGGCACGAGACAAGAGCTCGGGTGCCCAGAGCCCTTACCAGCCCCTGCCTATGCGGCACCGAGACACATGGCAGAGCCTCGCAAGTCAGTGTGCAGCCCTGGCTGGGGACACCCTGCAGGATGGCTCTCCAGGACCCCTAGCTGCGGGGACAGTAAAGGGACAGAGGTCAGGACCAAGGACCTCCTCCCCCGTGCTGCAAAACCCCACCCTCTTCAGTTTTGGGGGAAAGTGGGGTCGATGTCTCCACTGCAGGAAGCAATCAGAACACCCTGGGTATCCCAGGGCTCAGTTGGCCAAGGGAAACCAGCCCCTGAGATGAACAGAGCCATCGGGACAGCCCTGCCAAGGGCAGAACAGTACTCAGCTGATGGGGGCCTGCCGGGGTCTGAAGGTTGAACTTGAGGGATGAAAAAATCTAGGCTGGGAAGGAGAGACAACTTGTTTTTCTTTTTGTACCAGAGATCAGACTCATGACCTTGCGCTTGCAAGACAGACACTGAAACCACTAAGCTAAATCCCCAGTCCTGCGATGATTTGTTTTTCAAACTCAGGAATGTGTCTTCTTCACTGCTTGTCACAGTGAGGTAGCACAGCATGCAGTGGTCACCAGCAAAGGAGGGGCTACTAGCAGTTCAGTGACCACGTGCACCTTTGAGGTGCAGACACGGAAAGGCGTCCCAAGCATAGAGCTAAGTGCAAATACAGAGAACCACTGATTCTGTACCCTAAGCTACAAGGCCATAAACTGAGTCCCTCTGCTTCCATCAGCGCTGCTCCTTGGCACAGAACTGCCACAGGTCCGTTCTCATGGGCAGACAGATTGGAAACACCCTCTGCTGGGCCTAGCAACTGCCCTGAGTCATGCACAGCCATCTCTGTGAGGAGGGGTCTCAGAGCACAAACCAGTACACGTACATTAGGGGGAGAGTGACTGCACCTAGTCTTCGTGCCTCATACCTTTTTGGGCCCACTGTACCAGGGTAATACCTTCCCCGAGCAGCAACTCTGGGTGGGGCATGACCCAGCCACAGATCCAGGGCTAGGCACTTGAGCAGCTGTGGTTCCATCCCCACCATAGCCAAAAACAAAGCCACTCTGAGAACAAAGACTTGCACCAGACTCACCTATCTTGGGGTGTGATGTCGGCAGGGCAGCCTCAGGAAAAGGTGCGATCTGGCAGCTGTCCTGGTAGCCTGGATAGTGGGGCTCAGGATGGCCAACTCGGCACGGGGGCTGCACACCAGCCTCCTGCACTATGGGCAAGAGGGACAGGGTGCCTGGTGGTGGTCTGTAGGTTCGAACTCCATCTATAGCTCTGGGCTGTGATGGCTTCAGGGTGTGCTCAATGGTACAGAGTACATGGTGAAGGTTGCTCTCACTGGCAGCCTCACTCTCCTAATGGAGCTCTCAGAGCACCCAGAGTTCACACAGACTTGCCCACATGGAGCCATCCTGCACACTCAAGTCCCACATTATTTCCCTGCATGCTTCCCCCACCCCCACACAGACAAGACCTTGGGCCACAGGAACACATGACGGGGGGGCTGTCTCTGGAGTAGCTCACCTGTGGCTCCTGTGAAGACGTCACCCTGCGCTGGGCTCTCTGAGATTACAGCAGTGGCCTCCACAGTGGATGCACGGTCAAAGGTCAATGCCCCAGATGTGGTGATCTGCCCTGAGGGTGTCACGGTGACTGGAAAGGCAAAGCACAGCTCATGCAAACAGGCAGACACAGGTGTCAGACAGATCCCAGGCCCTGCCAAAGCAGACACATGTGTGGGACCCAGGGCCTGCGGAGCCAGCCACGGTGTAGAGCCAGGCTGGGAACCGAGCAGATACACTGCAGTCTGTAACACATTTTGTAGTATAAAATAAAGATGCTGAGGACAAAAACAGCAATGTTCTCCAATGTACACCTGCTGGCTCCGGAGCCCAGCAGCTCAGGCAGGCAGCAGGAGGAGCAGAAAGTCACCACTGCGGCTGCTTCCCTCAGCCCCTCTCCTCTCAGGGAAGACTGATCAGTGTGCACACAGCAGGACAGAAAAATGAAAGCCACGGTGACTCACACCTGTAATCCTGGCTATGCAGGAGGCTGAGACGGGGATGGAAAATTCAAGCCCAGCCTGGGCAACCCAGCAAGACTCTGCCACAAAATAAACTCAAAAGGCTGGATCCTCGGTATCAGGAGGAAAAAAACAACAAAAACTGAAATGAAAGCCTTTGTTTGGAAGGTACGTGGCAAGGGAATCTCTAGTGATGGTGGCTCTCACTGGACACATGCCAGGGAGCCATCATGATGGGCGCCCACTCGTGGCGCTAAGATACACAGAGGGGACAGACAGCACCCTGCTAGGATGGGAAAGCGGGTGCTCACACCCAACCCTGTGGCAAGATGGCATTTGCTGGGATGAGGGCCTTGTCAGGCAGGCAGACCAAACACACGAGATCCCTAAACTTACAGGTGGTGGCAGCAGTGGCTGGGAGCAGCGTGATATTCTTTGGAGAGTCCTTCTTCAGCGGTGTCGTGGGCAGCTCGTTCTCTTTTTTTCGCCTCTTGTAGGGCACAAAGAGCCGAACGGGGCCGCTCTATAGGAGGAAGCAGAAAGGGGGCCAAGATGGGCAATGGGTAGAGCGCTGAGTGCAGGTGAGCTTCAGACAAACAGCACAGAAGGACTCTCAGCATGGCCAATGAGGAGCAGGCTCTGCATTATCCATAAGCAAACGACAAAGATGGTACCAACACTACTGTAGCCAACAGCGCCGCTGGCAGGTCACATCTCAGGGACCCCTCGCTGGACCAGGCGGAGGAGGACAAGAAAAACCACAGCCGGGAGGAGCCACCCCAAGCCCTGTCTATAAACCCAGAAAGAGTCACCAGAAACCCAGATGTAAAGGAAAAAGCGTGACTAGGCCGACAACAAAAGAATAGGTGGGAGTCACAGGGACCTCCCCAGTGACGTCTGTACCAAGGGCCCAAGGACTGGACTTTCCTAGAGTTAGGAAGAGCAGGCCTCCCCACCCCAGCACCATGCAGGGAAAGACACTTCAGTGTTTAGGAGAGTCTCCACAAGCTGCCCTCAAACGTGGGGTCTTCCTGGCTCAGCCACCCAATTAGTTGAGATTACAGACACGGGGCAACATGCTCAGCTCCTATCTTTCTCCTAATTTCTCATTACTGACGTTCTTCCTGCAGCTGCATTATCAGCACGCCTGCCTCTTGTCCTGGTTCCTCCTGTTTCTCCCTAGATTCTGGCCTGCTCATCCCTAGCCTGCCCAGGCCATGTCTGACTGGCTATACCTGCCTACTCTTCCGCCTGTCTCACATCTGCTGGGAGATGAATGTTGTAGGTCATGTGGTAGAAGTGGCCACGGATTCTTGAGCTTCTGCCACTGGCAGAAGACTCTGGCTCTCTGCCCCTAAGGCTGGCTGGCCATCCCATGAAAGCCCACACCTAGCCCAGTGTACTACTCCTGTCATGTCAGGCTTTGCCCTTGCTGGGGCCAGGCCAAGAGCACGTCCTCACTGGAATGGCCCAGTGGCCCCCAACGTGGTTCTCAGCAACCAGCATACCACACTGTTGACTGCTGTGGCACACAGGGTCTTCACCTCAAGGAAAGTTCCTGAGTGTAGACTTCTTTCTGGAAACTGTCTTCACCTTCCCATATAAACTGCAGGATCAGCTTGTCAGTATCTAGAAAGAATCCTGCTGGGTTTTGTTTGTTTTTTTTAACTTACCAGCTTTGATAGTACTTCTGTTATGGCTCTAAAAGAGTGGGGAAGATGAATACCCTTAGCCTGTGGAACTCAGGTCTGGGGACTTGGTTTGTCTTCTTGAGCGGCCAGGTCTTCCACTAGTTTCATCCACACTCCCGGTACCCTTTCTAAGGTTCACAGCTGCAGGTTTCCACGACTCAAAGCAACTGTAAATGATTGTGGCAAGCATTCCTAGCTTCCCTCTCACACCTCTCTGCTCCTGACCCCTAAAATTCCTGGTTTCATTTAGTAGGGTTTGGTTTGGTTTAGTCTGATTTTTTTGTCTGGCTGGTTGTTTGATTTTTTTTGTAAGAGGGTCTCACTATGTAGTTCAGGCTGTCCTCAAACTTTCAGTGACCTTCCTGCCTCAGCCTCTCAAGCCATGGGATTACAAGTATGCCCCACCATTCTGGCTCTATTTCTTTTTCTTTTTGAGACAGGGTCTCACTTGTAGTTCAGGCTAGCTCTGAGCTCACTATGTAGCCCAGGGGAGCCTCCAACTTACAGCAATCCTCCTGCATCTGCCTCTGCCTCTGCCTCCCAAGTGCTGGGATTACAAGCATGAGCCACCATGCCCAGCTTTATTACTTTTTCTAAAAAGAGTTTCATACCTTACAATTATTTTATTTTGATGAAGTTGGTTTTCTCAGCACATTCACATTAAATCTATACGTGAACTAGAAATTTTAAAATTATTTGGTATTTGGGTATAAGAAGATGGTATGTCCTTCAGTTAAGGTTTCTTTTTTCTTTTTATTCAGCGCTAGGGACTGAGCTCAGGGCTTTCACACTGACCTAAATTCCTAGACTTTTAACATTTTCAGATAGGGTCTCATTAAGTTGTTTACTTGCGCAGGCTGGGCATGTGAACCTCCTGCTTGCACCGCTGAGATACTTGGATTATATGCAGATGCTTTACATTTGGCTTTAAATTACTCTTAAGATGCTTTAGAACAGGATATATTAGACTTTTAGTAAGATGGCAGAGTCATTAGGGGTAGGGTTAGGAGAAAGAAAAGAAGAGAAGTGGGCCCCTGGGACCCGGCAAGGATCTGAATCACGAAATGAAGCCCACAAAGAGAGTGAAGAGAGAGATCAGTGAAGGAAGTGGTAACAATTGTTGCTTTCTCTCTAAACCCTGACTCAGAGAGAGTCAGAAAGGGTGGGAATGGTGGCTCAAATCTGTAGGCGCACAGTAGCTGCTGGGGTCCCAAGAGCCTTCATGGAGAAATGTAGCAGTGGAATGGAGTAGTGGACACAGGACTACAGTGGCTGGCGAGTTATTCAGATTCAGATGTTCCACAGGAAGGGGTTATTAGAAAGGGGCCTGAGCTCAGAATTCAGAGCAGCTGAGCGGTGCCTCCACGGGCGTGAGATGGAACTGAGTTCCGGTGAGCAGGTCAAAGAGCCAAGTTCAAGCCAGGAGGGAGCCCAGGGCAAGCCAGCAGGAGACGCAAGGGCCGTTGCAGGCTGAACAAATCAGGTCCCAGCCTCACAGCCAGACATCAGCCCGAGCATCAGCATGAACTAAAGGTAGAGGCTTGCTGGCATTATCTACTACCCAGCCATAAATCTACAGCTGTTTTGGAGGACTGATAAACACGGATCTGGGCTCTGTGTGTCCAACATGTTACCAGTGACAGTGGAGACACACCTTAAAATGGATTTTGTTTTTCCTCTTCTCTTTTTTGTTTTTTTTTCCTTGATTTTTTTGTTCTTGTGGTTTTTTTGTTTTGTTTTGTTTGGGGGTTTTTTGTGGCACCAAGGATTGAACTTAGGACCTTGCACTACTGAGCTAAATCTCCAGTCCTTCTCTGTTTCTCTCCTCTCCTCTTCACCAGTTCCTAAAAATGTGCATAACTGTCCTTTGTCCTCCAGTCTTGCTTCTAATCTCTTCTTCTATTTTTCCCCCACTCCTTTTTAAGTTTTTTCCACTAAGGGTAAAACTGCCATACGGAGGCATATTTACAATTTTCTGGTGTGTTCTAAATTTTCTTTTATAACCATAAATATGGTTCATAGACTTAAAGGTAGTAAATCAATAGTTACGGCAATTTATCATTTTCCAGGCTGTGCTTGATGCTATTATTATTGCCGATTGTACTGCTTTAGCCAAAGTGACATAATTGTTCTAATCAGTTGTTCTTTCTGGTATACCAAGGCTGAGATTGCATAAGAGTCATAAATAATACTATAGGGTACTGCCAAAGAACCAAAGGCTAGGCTGAATAAGCATCAACTTCTTATCCTCAATAAACTGAAGAGGTAGGATCTTGTAACAGACTCAAAATCCAAAAGCCAAATTTACCTGGAAGACATCTTGGAGAAGTAGTCACTTCCTAAAGGTTCTAAATACTAGCAATAAAGCTTCCTGTCATAAGCGATTTACAAGCATTTTCAGCTAGGAATTATACTAAAATAGAAAATAAGATGGGCAAGGGATTTAGCTCAATGGTTCTGGTGCATGCTTTGCAGTCATAAGGTCAGGAGTTCAATCCCTGGTAATCACATAAAACAACAGCAGGTGTGTGTGATATACCCACCACCAGTCAGTATCACCACAATGCTGGGTGGGGTGGCTCACACCTATAATCCCAACACTCAGGAGGCAGAGGCAGGTGGATTGCTGAGAGTTCGAGGCTCACCTGGGCTACTCTGAGCTTAGGGCCAGCCTGAATTACAAAGCAAAACCCTGTCTCAAAAAGAAAATAAGATATATAAACAAGACATGACCCCAAACTTTCAGCTCACCAAAAGCAGTCCCAAGCAGCAAATAAGTGGAACAATTAAAAATCCACACACTGGATGCTCTGAAGTGCTAATAGCAGAAGTAATAAAGCACATAAATGAGAGTCTAAGAAAAAAATAAAATCAGAAATATGTTCTCACATAACTACAGGCATGATGACTATAATGACATGATTAATGACTCTAGAGCAGATAGAAATTTAAAAAATAGAGAAGTTCATGATAGAAACCATGAACAGCCAACAAAGGAAAGACAGGGAATCCATGAAACAGACTGAAAAAGAACAAAACGAGATTTAAACACATATCCGGATTAAAAATTCCACTGAAAGTGTATGCAGCAGAATGAGCCAATGTAAGAATAGCATATCAGATACAGAATATCAGATATAGAATATCAGGATTGCACTTGTTTTCATGAAAAGAAAGATTTCTTTAAAAATACCAAGGGATCACAAAAAATCAATCCAATGGCCATTAGATGATGCAAGAGGAAGACTGACTGGAGTCAAAGAAAAGTCAGGATATGACACAAATGACATAAAAACGGTTCACAGAAGTGATTTCAGAAATCATCCCAAGCATGGAAAAAGAACATGACACACAGGGAACTGAACTGTGTAGGACTCTGATTAGCCATGATGAAAAAACCTACACCAAAGCATATAATATCAAGATTCTAGAATTCAACACAAGAACAAATTTTTTTTTTTTTTTTAGGTTTTTTGAGACAGGGTCTGGCTTTGTGGTTCAGGCTGGCCCTGAGCTCAGCCTCCAACTCACATCACAATCCTCCTGCCTCTGCCTCCCGAGTGCTGGGATTACAGGCGTGAGCCACCACGCCCGGCACTGTGGTATGTGGTACTGGTTGCTGCTGGAGTGAGTCTCCACACCCAGTATAGGTATGTGGTAACCGGGGATCGAACCCAGGCCCTTGTGCTTGCAAGACAGGCGCCGGAACCACTGAGCTATATCCCCACCCCATCATCCACCTTATCTTTGACAAAGGAGCCAAACACCTTCACCAGAAGATATCCTCTTTAATAAATGTGCTGGAAAAATTGGCTTTTTACATGCTAAAGACTGAAACTAGACCCTTATCTTTTACCATGAACCAAACTAAAATCCAAATGACTCAAAGATCTAAGTATTAAAATGGAAACATTAAATCTACGGGTAGGACAGGTAGAACTCGTGAATACATTGGTATAAGCAAAAAAAAATTTATGAACAAAACTTCCATCACAGAGGAAATATCACAAAGAATCAATAACTGGGATCTCAACTTATTAGAAAGCTTTTGTGCAGCAGGAGAAACCATCAGCTAATAGGGAAAATACTAGCTATTCATCAGCTAGTAGGGAAATACTAGCTATTCATCAGACTATTTCTAGAATATATAAACAGCTAAAAAAAAAATCAGACTCTCTAAATTTAAAGACCTAACTCAAACATGGACATCTGAAATGAACAGACATTTCTCAGAAATGTCAAATAAATATATGAAAAAATGTTTAATATCATTGGTCTTTTGAGAGATGTAAATTAAAACAATGCTGAGATTCTAATTCACTGCTGAAAGAATAGCTTTTATCAAGAAATCAACAAATGGACCAGGGCTTTAGCTCAGTGGTTGCAGCATCTGCCTGGCAAGTGCAAGGTCCAGAGTTAAATCGCCCCTAGTACCACATACCACAATGCTGGACGTAGTGGCTCACATCTGTAATCCCAGCACTTGGGAGGCAGAGGCAGGAGGATTGCCCTGATTTTGAGGCTAGCCTGGGTTAGACAGTGAGTTCAGGGCCAGCCTGAACCACAGTGTGAGATTTTGTCTTAAAAATGAAAAAAAAAAAAAAAAAGAAAGAAAGAAAGAAAAAAGAAATTAGCAAATAACAAATGTTGGTGGAGATGTAGAAAAAAAGGAACCCTTCTCCCCTATTGGTGAGAGTGTAGACTAGCAACCACTGTGGAAATCAGTGGAGATCCCTCAAAAAACTAAAGCTAGAGGTTCCACTTAGCCCAGTTATCCCCTTCTTGGTATCTTACCAAAAGATTTACAAGCATCACACCACAACAACATATGCACATTTACTTACAGCAGCACAGTGTGTAACGGCTAAATCTCCGAAACAGCCCAAATACCCATCGACTGGCAAATGCATAGATTTGGGTTTTTACTACAATGGAATACTACTTTGCCATAAAGAAGGATATGCATGAGAGACATTTATAGCTAAATGGACGCATGTTGAGATCATACTCTTCAGTGAGATAAATCCAACAAATGTGTAAATATCACATTGTTTTTTCTGATGTGAGAAACCAGAAGTAGAAATATACAGCAAAATGTATAATAAATGTTGGGAAATGAGAGAAAAAATTTAAATGACAAGAGCATCCCAGGTAGAGAGAGGGGGAAAGGAGAGAAGGGAAAAGGGAAAAAAGGGAATACAAGAAAAAATGGAATCACATTTTTGTAAATAAGGAAGGGAAAAGAAGTCAGAGAGGGGATGGAGGAAAAAAGAAGCAAAGGTATATCACGTACAGTAACAAATGCCCCATGATGAATTTATCATTACGTATGATCTAAAATATACCAACAAGGGTTTCACTTCAGAAAAAATAGTGCCTATTAAGCCTAAAGAAACCTAAAGTGAAACTGGTAAGACCATACTTATAAATTAGTATCGTGCTTCTGAAACCTATAGCAGCAAAAGATATAAAAAACCAACAAGGAAGATCTTGTTCCTTTCTGAAGCAGAGAGGAGTTTAGGACAGAACGATGTTCTAAAGACATCAATAGCCCTAGCCATGAATATCTGTGAATTCATAACACTGTGATGACACAGTGTAGAGTTCACATGTAGATGTCCCCGTAAAGCCTCACATGTTCACAGGTGGGGCTTTTGGGAGGCAGATTAGTCCACTGCTGCGTTTACAGCTAAATATGATGTTGGCACAAGGGCCTGAGTTCAATCCCCAGTACCGCCAAAAAAAAAAAAGGGTTGGAAGGTGAAGCCTCGTCAGAGGAGGTGGCCACTAGGGGTGCAGCCAAAAGTGCATCTCCTTCCTTCTCCCGTGATCACTCTCCGCTTCCTGCCTGCCATGCCATAAGCCATGTCCCCTCTTGTCATGCCCTCAGCCTCGCCACCCTGCCTTGCATCCAGCTATGGCCTGAAACTGCTACAAACTGGGATCCATCTGCCCTCCGCACAGCTGTGGGTGTTTGGTATTGT
The DNA here is from genome assembly GCA_004026965.1 of Petromus typicus. Lineage (NCBI taxonomy): Eukaryota > Metazoa > Chordata > Mammalia > Rodentia > Petromuridae > Petromus > Petromus typicus. The sequence goes on from PVIR01002413.1 coordinate 66,811, forward strand.
ATCTCAGCAAGGAGAAAGCAGCCAAGGCACACTGTTCAAAAGTGCTGGATGTGATGCGGCACAGCCTTGGCACCATTTAAAGTCTGTGAGTCTGGCATGGGAGGAGCACAAAGTCTTCCACATGGCAGGCTTGCTGTGACTTCCTGGGCCACCCTGCAACTTACCCTGCTTGGGCAGTGGGAGCAGTCAGGGGCACGGAGAAGTGCCTAGTGTCTACCCAGGCCAAAGGCTTGTGGGAGGAAGGCAGAAGTGGGTGGGCCAGGCCACACATGCCGGGGACTCACCAGGGTCATGTCATCACAGCACGCTGCACAGGTACAAGAGGCTGCATGGGGATTCAAGATCCCATCCTGCAAGGCAGAAAGTGCCAGAGTCAGAACCAGGTGAGCATGTGCCACTCACCTCAAGGCCACTGAGGTCTGATACCTGCCCACCGCTCAGAAAGGACTAAAGCTGCTTGCAGAAACTCTGGTCTACATGATACGATCACTAGTGGCAGCAGCAGAAGGCTCCACAGTGCTGTTTCCCAGGCAGGCTTGGCTCAGGACCCTTCCCTCTGGAGTGGGCCAAGTGACAAGAGCCTCTGCCCTGACTTCGCTTCTTTCTATCTTTTTAGCAGTGCTGAGGATGTAGCTCAGCCCCTTTCTATTTTTTATTTTGAGACCAGGTTTGATTATTAAGCTGCTAAATCGCCCAAGCTGGGCTAGAACATTCCATTCTCCTGCCTTAGCCTCCCAGAGGCCACGGTCTACAGTGTGAGACGTCATGCCTGGCTTCAGCTTGTGTTCTTCCTGTGTCTGAAGTTCCCTGCTCAGTGCCATCTCTTGTAAGCCCCCCACCCTGTGGGCAGGCGCCACGCCAATGGTGACACAGCAAGCCAAGCCAGGCCCCAGAGGCCCCAGCCCATGCTTCTCCTGCCACAGGCCCAGTCCTGTCCTCCGGTCCCTCTGAGACTGGCCCTGCCGCACAGCCTGGCAAGGTCGTACCTGGATGAGGCACTGAAGTGGCCGGCCTGCGTAACGGATGCTTCTCTTCCAGTCCTTGCTGCTGGCTCTTCCCGCCATGGCCTCAAACTCCGTCGGGCTGTACCAGTTCTCTCCCTGCTTGATGCAGCGCCCCCGGCCCCCTGGGGCGAAGGTGGCCATCACTGGCCGCACGTGCCTCCTGCGGGCCCTTCTTGCACTCTTCTCTCTTCCTCAGCCTCTGTCTGGCCTCTGTGACCACAATGGTCACCCCGAAGGCTGCTCAGGACAAATCCCCACCCAAATTCCTTTCCGGTTGTGCCCTGATTGCTCATCTGACCTCTCCACTCCAGCCAGTGGTCAGCACGAGCTCCGGCATATGCCTGAGCTTCTGCCCCAAGTCCAAGCTGACCAGACCACATAGGCAGTACGCTCAACCCTATCCTCTCCCACCCCAAACAACAGCCTGACCCTCCCTGTGCCTTCAGTGGCACAGAAGGTACCCTCTGCCCTCTGTAGATCATAGAAGCTACACAGTCCATAGCCCTGGCCCCAGCTTCCCAGTGGGGTCACATGAGAGGGCCAGCGCAGCCTCACCTGAGCCCAGCCTGCTTTTGTAGAGTGTGCCACTGATGTTCCGGCAGCGCACGGGCAACTCGCTGTCATATACCGAGGGGTCCCAGTTGTACTTGGTGGCTCCTTTTTCCTGGCCAGGAGCCAGAGGGGTCGGCGGGGACTGAGAACCTGGGGCAAGGAGAATTTATGAGGAAGAGACTAGCAGGGCCAGAGCCTCACCTGTGGGCAGTACCCTTTTCTGGCTGTATAATTCTGCCTTTTCCGCTCAGATCTGCTATCAGGTATTCCAAATTTACCACAGAAATGAACTCCAGGGGCCTGCAGAGAGGGGTATGGGTACCTGGGGTGAGAGGAGCTGCTGGACCCTTCAGTCCAGTGGTCTCCACGATGCTCCCATCCGTGTGGACAACAATCAGCGTAGCCTTCTCAGTGTTGAGACTATCTCCAATCTGCAGTGCAGTCCTGCCAGACTAAGGGAAAGGACGTGTCCACTGAGTCAGCTGCAGGACAGCCCAGGTGCATCAGCTACCCCGATGTAGTGCCGCCCTAGAAAGGCTCTTGCCACCTAGGGGACATCACAGTCATCCCATATCCACCCGAGGTGTCCCTGAGAGGCTGAGACAGAGCCGAGACGGTGGGAGCCCAAGCCCAGGTCTCTAGGCCTAAGCGCAAATGAAGCACAAACGTGTGTCTAGTTGCAGCCTCTCCTGCTCCTGCCCAGCCACAGGGTCACCAGGCTCCTAACAGACGGTCCCTGGCTCTCACGGCTCCCAGTGGAAAGGAGCTGGTGAGACAGAAGCAGGAAAGGCTTCAGGCCAGAACTCACGTGGGCAGAGGCAGCCTGCAAGGAGAACCCTGGGAGATCTCAGGGCAGGAGCCCCTGCTAGCCCCAGGCACCAACAGCAGCCCCACCCTGCCCACCCTACCCTGTGGGCAGCTCACCAGGACATGTCCTGAGATGGACGCAGCATTTGCCACTGAGGTTGTGAAGACATTGTCTGCAGAGGCCCCCACATTGGCTACTGTCACTGTGGTCACTTCTGCAACAGAAGGAGCCTGACTTTATTCATGACAAATGCTAGAGCTCTAAAGGGCGACAGCTTCAGGGTAGAGCCTGGCCAAGGCTCCACAAACCACGCACACCCGGTGAGACTCTTGAGCTCTGTTTCCCCAGGAGTGGTCGGACTCCAATCACCCTCAGTCTCTCAGTTCTCCAGGCACAGTGCACATTTGTCCTCTCTGATAAAGACTCTGACTTATTTTTCAATTTTTATTTTTATTAGCCACCTTTGCTGGACATAATGTACACATTCCTTGTGAGGAGTTGGTGTATGTACTTGGCACATCTTAATTTTTCCATCCCCTTCCCCTCTTTATCTCTTGGTCTGCTTCCTTTTAAAGAAAGATCTATTTCTCTCTCCCCTATTATTTATCTTTCATTTTGCTCTTTATTTATACTTTGGCTTTCTCATGTGAGATAAATCATGCAATATTTAAGCTTGTGTATTTGATTTATTTCAGTTAATATTATGGTCTCAAAATGCATCCCTTTTCCTACAACTAACTCAGATGGACGCTCTTTGATGGGACAGTAGTACTGTGTTTTCTTCATCCATTCATCTGTCGAACATATAGGTTGTTTCCAACATTCAGGTACTATGAATTAAGCTGTTATAAACACAGGTACAGATATGTCACTATAATGTGAAGCCTTAAATCTCTCAGAAAGAGGGCTGGAGATTTAGCTCAGTGCTTCCAGGCCTGTCTTGCAAGCACAAGGGCCCAGGTTCAATCCCCGGTAACCATATACAACAATGCTGGGAGTGGATACTCATGCCCACCAGCAATCAGAACCACAGACCACAGTGTGGGGCGTGGTAGCTCACACCTATGATCCTAGCACTTGGGAGGCAAAGGCAGAAGGACTGCTGTAAATTCGAGGCTGAGCTCAGGGCCTGCCTGAATTACAAAGCAAGTCCTCGTCTTAAAAAAAAAATCTTTCAGAAAGAGACCTAGAAAGGGAAGAGTTAAATTGAATGTAATTTCTTTTCTTTTCCTTTTTTTTTTTTTTTTTTTTTGAGATGGTCTTGCTTTGTACTTCAGGCTGGTCCTGAGCTCAGCCTCAAACTCACATCACAGCAATCCTCCTGCCTCTGCCTCCCAAGTGCTAGGATTACAGGCTTGAGCCACCACGCCTGGCACTGTGGTATGTGGTACTGATTGCTGCTGGGCATGAGTCTCCACATCCAGTATTGTATATGGTTACTGGGGATAGAACCCGGGCCTACGCACTTGCAAGACATGTGCTGGAACCACTGAGCTAAATCCCCGGCCCTTCTTTTCATTTTTTAAAATAAAAGTTTCACTACATAGTCCAGTGTACCCTTGAATGTACTGTGGACTGCAGACTAGCCTCAAACTCAGCAAGATCCTCCTGCCTCAGCCTCTCACTTCCTGGGATTACAAGTAGGCACCACTATGCTCAGCGCAGTCTATTTTTTGAGGATTTCCATAACAGATATACTATTGTATATTCTCACCAACAGGGTGGAGGGGCTCCTTTTTCTCTGCAGCCTTGCCAGATTTGTTATTTCTTATGATAGCCATTCTTTATAGAGTAAGACAGTATCTCAGTGTTATTTTAATTTTCACGGGGCCGGGGATTTGGCTCAGTGGTTCTGGCACTTCTCTTGCAAGCGCAAGGACCCAGGTTCAATCCCAGTTAACCACTTACAATACTGGGTGTGGAGACTCAGACCCAGCAGCAATCAGTACCACATACCACAGTGCCAGGTATGGTGGCTCAAGCCTGTAATCCCAGCACTCGGGAGGCAGAGGCAGGAGGATTGCTGTAATGTGAGTTTGAGGCTGAGCTCAGGGCCAGCCTGAACCACAAAGCGAGACCCTGTCTCAAAAAAAAAATTTTTTTTTTTTCACTTTTCCAATGGCCATGGATGTTGAACATTTTTTAATGTATTTATTGTCTATCTGTACTCCTGAGAAGTATCTATTTCACTTGCCCCTTCTTTTGACTGGGTACTTTATCTTGGGGGGGGGGTCTAATTTTTTGAGTTCCTTATATATTCTAGATATTAGTCCTCTCTGGAACAGCTGGTAAAGTGTCTTTGCCCTGTAGGGTCCCTTTTCTATTGGTTGTTCCCTTTGCTGTGCAGAAGCTTTTGAATTTGATATGATCACATTTGTTGATCCTATTTTTTACTACCAGGGCTTTGTTCAGAAAGTGTTTGTCTATACTTACATCTTCAAGAGTTTAACCTATTTTACCTTCCAGCAGATTCTTTCAACATCTACTTAATGAAGTCTTTTATGCACAGTGATGTCCACCATGAGCCACCCCTTCTCACATAGCCACTGCTGGCCACTGGACCACAGACTCTTTCTTGGCCAGGAAGAGGCTGAGTTCCCCAGATCATCCCTGCCTGTACCTGCACAAGGCTTCGGCCTATGGGCATAACAGGAGGTTTCTGGTGCCAGTCACACAGAGCAAGTCCCTTTGGTGTTATGGTCTGGCCACCTTCACAGGTGACCACAGACTTCTGCCGCCCACTGCTTGTGAGGTCCCCGCATCTTTGCCACCAATCTGCCTACTGAAAAGTACATGCCATCTGCACACCCCAGCTGGCAACATGGACTGGCCCTCACTATGGAAAGATGCTCACCAAAGTGCGTACAATGGCTCCTTGACAGCATGCATGTTAAACCCTGCTGTGCTGTCACCTAGGTGGGCTGGCAGTTCCTATCTCCTTTCATAACAGTCCACGGATGAGAACAGCACTAAGGGTAGCTTGCCACCTCCCTGCCTTCCATGAGTAGCACAACAGACAACACGAGGACCAGCAGCAATAGATCAGGCAGGACAGGGCTCCTCCCCCAACACCAGTGGGGCTAGCAAGCTTTCAGGCTCCTCTGAGGTTCCTCACACTAGTGGACAACACCCAAGTCCAAAACATTTCCCCCAGGATACGCACACAACAGGGAGACACAACCAAGAAAAGGCATGGCACTGCAGAAGTGACACAGGACCTCCACAGGGGACCCTAGCCACAGCCCCTGGTTCCCAATGTCAGGAAACCTGAGTAAGGGTGCTGTGATGAGAAATCAGAAGCAACAAAGGGAAGGAAAAGACAGACCCAAGGGGCAAGGGACCATGGAGTAGCCAGCCTAATGGGACACTCCTGCTCTCAGTGCCCAGGCCATGCAGACCCAGCCCTTTGGCACTGGGTGTTTGGGCAATCAAACATGCCCCCCTCCAATGCCATCGCCTGAGCTCCTCCACAGCAGGGTTGACATCTGACCCTGCTTTCCCACCAGCTCCTAGGATGGAGGAGGAGGCAATAATGGAGGGTCTGAGATGAGAGGGTCCAGAAGGAGTACAGAAAAAGCAGTAGAGGGTCACGCTCATGTGAGGGAGTAAGCACACTTGCACAGCAGGGCCAGGCCCCTCAGAGTGGGGCAGGTATAAAGCAGGTGTGTGAAGCAAGGCCAAGTGACTAGGCCTGGTGGGAGCTAGCTGGTCCCCTGGGCAGGTGTGTTGGACAGATGTATGCTACAAATGTGGAGTGGGCACACAAGACAGATGCAGAGGAAGTGTGCAGGACTGGTATAAGCCAAATACGTGGGAGAAGTGGGGGGGCACGAGGCTGGTGCGAGGCAGATGTGTGGGCAAGTGTGCAGCGCAGGGCTAATGTGTGGTGTAAATGTGCAGGACACTTCTGAGGTAAGCCCATGGAACAGACGTGGGACAGCTAGATGGACAGGTGCAGGCCTGGCATAGCACAGGTGTGGAGCAAATGTGTGGGGCTCATGGAAAGCAGGTATAAGGGGCAGGTACAATAGGTGTGTGGGCAGGCGAGAGGGACAGGTGCAGGGTGCTGGGCGGGCAGGGCAGATGTCTGCAAGGCAGGTGCAGTGCACGCAGGACAGGTGTGTGATGCATGTGGGGCACGTGTGTAGTGCATGCAGGACAGGAGTGAGGGGCAAACAGGTGTGCATGACAGGTGGGCATGGCATATGCTCTGTGAAGTGCATGTGGGGCAGGGGCGCGGTGACCCACTTGCCTGCGAAGGCGGCGGCAGCGGCGGCCTCGTCCTGCCCGGGCAGGGCCTCGGTGCCCATGTCCATGTGCGCGGGCTCCGCCGCCATCACAGCCACGGCCGTGACCTGCCGTGCCTCGCGCTCCGCCTCTGAGTCTGCGTCTTCCTCTGAGTCCTCGTCCCTGCTCAGCACTGGCTCCTCTGCCTCGTCACCCGCTGCGGCCGCGGCCGCCGCCGCTACAGCGGCCGCGGCCGCCACCGCTGCAGCTTCAGCCAGGCCCAGCTGCTTTGCCGCCGAGTCCGAGTCCTCCATCCGGACTCCGCCGAGCCTGCCCGAACACGCCGTCCGGGGCCGCCCGAAGCAAGGCCCGAAGAGGCTGCCCGAGCCGGTCCGAGGCCGCCCGAAGCCGCAGCCCGATCTAGGGCCGAAGCAGCGACCGGGGTCCAGACGAGCTGAGCCGATGCCGACTCCCGAGCCAAGCCGAACCGAGCCGACCCGAGCCGAGCCGACCCGAGATTACGAGTTGGTAACCCAGGAAGGCCGAAATTTCCCGAAGTGCTGACCGAGTCCGTCCGAATGGTACCGAGGGTATCCTCCGTACTTCCTAGGAGGCTAGGCAGGCTGTCTTCGCCTGTCGAAGAAGCTGGCCGGCTCTGGGCAGAGTTTCGTGGGCCTTTAACGCAGCTTGGCCTCGCAGGGAGGGCCCTGCGCCATCAGCTTCTCCCGCCCCCACTACCCAAGGAAGCCGATGCGGCCCGAGGCGGAGCCGAGCTCCACCGAATGTCCCCGAGCCAGAATCCGAACTCTTCCGAACCTCCGCTCCCGCCTCCTTCAGTCCGAAAGTGCCCGAGCGCTGCCGGACAGCGAATCGGCTCCGCCGCGGTCTGACACCCCTCCCGGGTGCGGCGTGAGACCGAAAATGGTGGCGAGGCGCGCCCGAGAGGCTGCCGGGATCGAGGCGGACCCGGAGGCAAGATGGCGGCCACGCGGCCAGGTGAGCGGGTGGGGTTGCGCTGTCGCGGCGCAGGCCTTGAGTACAGGACTGGCGCCTCAGATTGCCTACCTCTCTGCTGTACTGGCTCTGACAGACGGGGCTTCCGTCATTCAGATATTTGCGACGGGCGCTGGGGCCTCGGAGGGAGGGCCGCGACCTTGTCCTCCTGGCCGAGGGAGGGCCGCCTCCTTGTCCTCCTCCCCGGGCACACCTACACATGACACCTGCGGGCACTCCTAGAAACCTACTCAGAACTGAGCACACCGGCAGGAACCCTCGAGTTCATCTAGCCGGGTCACATGTAGGGACACTGGTTCACCCTGGCATATCCATGGCGTTTATGCACACACTAGATACCATTGCACCATTCCTGAGCATACTCTGGGCTCGCCCCTGCACACATCTACAGCACACACACCTGGGGCACATTGCACATCTGTGGCTCGCCCTGAACATACTTGGGTGCACTGGCTGGGAGCTGCCCCTGCCTTGCTGCAATCTGAGGCCTGGGGCCCTTGTATGGCTGGCATCAGGCACGGTCCCAGGATGAGAAGCTGAGGTAGGCAAAGCCAGGCACCAGAAGCCTAAGTGGGAGGCTGGTCATAGGCATTGCAGCTCTGTGCACATCCATTGCTCTTTTCTCCCAAAAGTTGCTCTCTCAACACATTTTGGGTGTGTTGGGTGTGTCTGGTGTGCAACATTCCCTATGCTGGTGCACCATGAGACTCCTGCCCCAGCACTGGTGGCTGTCTGACAGTGTCTGCCACTACATCTGGGATTTGCCTTTATTCCGAGGTAACTTTGAATAATATTTCTGATTTAAAAAAAAAAAAAAAGGCAAACCCTGTGTGGGATGGGGCATTGGAATTACTCTCACAGCAGTAGTTAGTTAAAGGCCTGGTTTCTATATTCCTTGCCAAGGGGATACACTAAGCAGTGGCAGGCCACGCCACAGAGAGCCACCCATTGTCTTATACAGGGCTTCCAAGTTGCCAGCCCTTGTTTGGAAGTCCTCTGTGAATTAGATTTGTTTCTGTATTTTCATTTGCTAAAAAAGAGTTGGGGTTCTAGCTCTGTGGTAAAGTACTTTCCTTGCATGTACAAAGCCCTGGATTCATTCCTCAGTATAGCAAATATTAAAAATAAAAAGTTATATCAGACAGTATCTCTTCCCAACCTTCCCCATCACACCAGGGAAAACATTTGTCTTCTTTTACTTCCACACTGTTGGTAGTCACTTTGTGAATACATTAAGTCATTGGCAACAAGTGTTAAGTCCCAAAGCCAGTCATAATGAGCTCCTTTAGGTCTGAAATTGTTAGGATTACAGTTCTGAATGTACTTGCCCCTCACGTTTTTTTTTTTTTTTTTTTTTTTTTTGAGACAGGGTCTCGCTTTGTAGTACAGGCTGGCTCTGAGCTCAGCCTCAAATTCACATCACAGCAATCCTCCTGCCTCTGCCTCCCAAGTGCTGGGATTACAGGCGTGAGCCACCACCCCTGGCACTGTGGTCTGTGGTACTGGTTGCTGCTGGGGTGAGTCTCCACGCCCAGTATTGTTATGTGGTTACCGGGGATCAAACCCAGGCCCTTGGGCTTTCAAGACAGGCGCAGGAACCATTGAGCTATATCCCCGGCCCACGTTAATTATTTAGATGGTCTGTAATATGAGGTTTTTACACAGTACTTATTCTCTAAGCCCCACAGTTTTGATCTGTAACAATGGGCAACTAGCAGGTCCATTTGCAATGATTCTGATGATAGCTTTTTCTTATTTTGCTTTTTAATTGTTAGAGATGGGAGCCAGGGCCTCCCTCATGTTAAGCAGGTGCTATATCACTGAGCCACATCCCTGGCTCTGACACTAACTTTTAAGAGAAGGATCAGGAGTGAGGAAAATCCCTCTTAATGTGAAACCCCCAATTAATGTGAAACTGAATCAAATAATGACAGGTGTTTAGGTAACCTAGTTCTAGTAGGGCTGGAAAAGGGCAGATCAGATTTAAAGAGTACTTAATGTAAGGTGATGCTGTGTCTTCACCTTTGGCTTCCTGCTTCTGCATGTGTGCTGGGTAGGGGCTGCAGCACAGTCTGTCGCTGACATCCTGAGTTGACTGACCCTAGGACTCCTGCCCACAAGAGAATCAAGGGTTCTGCCTCGAAGACACAGTCTGGTCCAGGTCACATCCTCTTCCAGGAACACCAGCCAGAGTGGTCCTCAGGACAGGGGCTTTGTGCCTCCCATAATGTGGGAGGTACGCCTGCAACAGGCTTGGTAGAGGACTGAGGCTACACATCAGATGCCTAGTTTAGTTTGGGTTCTCTCCATAGGCATATTCTAGGGAAAAGGTTAAAATTCTAGAGCAAAGCAGATGTCTTTGACCATTCAGAAAAAACACTTTTCAGAGGGCACGTGGACCGCACAAGAACGTAAATGCATACGTGTGGTACATGCAGAGGTCACACACGGTGAGAAGGAGCACATTTGGGTTGGCCCCCGGTACTTTTCCCTGAAGTGTCAGTCTCACCTTTCCTGTCTAGTCTGGCCTTGGCCTGGTTGGAGGTTCTTTCTCTGCCCCTGGCCTGTGCTCCAGGGCACAAGCTGTCCCTGGCTCTGTGTGGAGGCTCAGATAATGATGTCCTTCCCAAGGGACAGATGCACAGGTGACACAGGCCCTATATGTTCACTTCTTCCTGTAACTAGGAACTCAGTGGAGCGAAACCATCACTTTAGTGCTACAAGGCCTGGGAGAGCATCTTTAGGACTGGGCCTTGCTGACCACCCTTTCTTTTCCAGGGAGAGGGTCCTCCTCGGTGGTATCCTGCAGCAGCTGCATCCTGCTCCCTCTGTCAGATCTTGGCTCTGCCAAGCAGCCCCATGGGGCTGGTCATGGCCGGCAGCCAGGTCTCTGCCTTTTCCTTACATTTTTATGGTGACTTAAGGGGAGGAGTGTTCTAACAGACTGGGAGGGAGCTGGTAAAATTTCTTCTTGAATGGGCCAGAGATGTAGCTCAATGGCACTGGGCCTGCCTGGCAAGCTCGAGGTCCTAAGTTTGATCCCTGGAACCAGGGGAAATAAAATTCCTGTGAGTGAAGTGTCCAAGCTCCATTGCCTATCTCCATCTCCTCAGCTCTGTTCCCCTTGCAAGCTTGATGCCCCAGAGAGATTCTGCTTCCTGCTGAGGACCACCAGGCAGAAAGATAGAAACGCCTGTTTGGATGGCCTTATTCTCCTTGTAGTGTGACTGCAGAAAAGTATGCAAAGTTAGGAATTGCTAGAGGACATTTAACAGTCCTCAAGCTGAGAGATAATGTTTCTGTGAAGACTAACAGTGCTGCTCTTTTTCTAATGTGGAACTGCTGCCAGATGAGGTCACCCAGGGCACCAGGTAGAGTCCCCACCAGTCCAGGGACCTGTGCTTTAACTATGCTGTGCTGGAGTGGGAGGGCTTCTGCCTTTCCCTTGTGCCCACCAGGAGTTGGTATGCCAGGTAAGAGCCAGTGCCACACCTCCGTGGCCACGGCAGGTGCCCATCTGTCAGGGTCTAAACTGGACCTGCTTCTCTGTGGCCACAGCCCAGATGGCAGAACCAGCCCCTCTGACTTGGCCGCCTGGGCAGGTACACCCCGGAGTAATAAGCTTGAGGGTCCTTGACAGCTTAGCAGCTCTCCTCGGTTCCTCTCCAAATGCTGTTTCACCTCAGTGGGATATACGACGTCCTGTATTTTCTGGCCATGCTCCTGATGCTCATGTATAAAAGTAAGTTTCTCTGGGAGGATGAACAGGAAGACCCCAAGTTCCATGCAGACCTGGGCAACTTAATGAGACCTTATCTCAAAATAAAAATGTTTAGCAAGAGCTGGGGATACAGCTCAATGGGAAAGCCCTGGGTTCCATCCCCAGTGGGGTTGGGGGTTGGAGGGGGGTCCCACAAGACGTGGTAGAGTTAAGCAGCCATTGCCACTGTGCAGGCCACTAAGCTCTGTCTGCCCCTAGGTTGGCTTTTCATCTATCCTTGCAACTGCCTGAGCCTCGACCTGACGCTGCTCTTTCTGATGGGGGTTCTGGAAACAGTGCAGCTCTACCTCGGTGAGTCGGCTGTGACTTTGAGGACCGTGGCTCCCAGGTTGCCTGTAGCCTTGGAGCCTGTAGAGCTTAGCATTTGATCATCAGGCTCTTGGAGACATTCTCCTCTGACAGTATGCCAGGTGCTGTGTGCATCCCCTTATAGCATCATTAAGTATTAACTGTTTCTTAGGACAAGGACATAAGACATGGCTGCCATCCTTACATCTGGATGCATACTGTGTAACAGCACTGCGATCAGAGGCCAGCCCCAGAGCATCCCTGCGCCCATCTCCTCCCTTGACCCAGTGGGAAGATTTAATGCACTTTGCCAGGGCCCCACCCAGCTTGGATCCCAAGTCCACTGCCACCTCGAGTGACCTCAGCTGAATCCTCTCCTTTAACCACCCAGGGTTTCCTTCTGTAGGACTCAGGGCCTTCACCTGCCTTCTACACTTTGCCTGGGGTCACAGGGTCGTGTCTGCTGTGGGAAGAGGGGTAGGAATGCCGCACTGCCAGGCTCCTCCCCTAGCTCCTCCCCTTGCAACCCCTTGGGGCGTTTTCCATGACTGACACATTTGTGTGTGAAATGTGCAGGTTTACTTTTTATAAGCATTTGTGAAATTTTCCAGGACTTCCTGAGCCCAGAGTAAAATATTTTCGGAGGGTTTAAAGAGAATCCCTTGGGGCCCTTGTGAAGTTAGGGAGGGTGGCAGATGCTCATGGTTTTAACAGCCAGCTACCTAGGTGCTGGATCCTGGCTTGGTGGCAGTGAACTGTACCACGCAAGGCTGGGCTGGGTGCTGGGCATCTCCGTCTCCTTTTACTCTCCCTTTTCTGTCCCCCAGGCATGAAGGGCAACCTGACAGAGTCTGAGGTACCACTGGCTGCCAGCCTGGCCCTCACAGCAGGCAGCGCACTGCTTTCTGTCTATTTCCTTTTCTGGCAGACCCTGGTGCTGTGGGCAGATTGGGTTCTCAGCACCACACTGCTGGTACTGCACAGTCTGGAGGCCACCCTGCTGGTGGTAACAACTGCAGCCTTCATCAGATGAACTCAACCTGCAGGCACCTCTGTCCTGCCCACCACTGTCCTGTCGGTATGTCATGGACAGTTTATCTCTTTACAGGCAGAAGGAACTAGGGAAGAGCACTCTACTGCCTCAGGCATTGAGCACAGCTTGGGAGGACTGCAGGGAAGCCAACTCAAGCTCAGTGCATGTCCTCGTTAGAACAGACAGCTACCGCTGGCCACCAGGGTCCAGGGAGGACAGAGCCTTTCAGACGTGAGGCTCTACTGGGCTGGCCCAGTGGCTCCCCTCTCACTACCCCTGAGAGACAGGCCCTCATGTGTCTCCACCCCAGGGCGATCAAGTCACCTAGCCAGTCCCGTGTGTCCTGTCACACCAGCCCACACTCCCTGCACTGTCTGTATTGGTGTCCTGAAACCATTCTGCTGCCTCAGAGAGCACCCACAGGGCCACTGGTACTGTTTCCACCTGACCACCTGCTTGCCCTGGGGGTACAGGGCATCCAGGACAGGTAGCAAATGGCTGCTGTCTGAGGTCTTTAGCATCACTGGACTACAGGAATAGACAGCTGTACTTGCCACTGAGCGAACTCTGTCTCACGTCTGACTTTTTTGCCACCCTCAGATTTAACATAAGTGCTACTTACAAAGTAAACAAGATGTGGTAGGGCAAACCTGTGACCCTAGCTGCTCAGGAGGCTGAGGCAAAAGGATCACAAGTTCCATCCCAGCCCGGGCGACTTAGCTTTTTAATGAGATCCTGTCTCAAAATTAAAAATTTAAAGAGGACTGGGAAGCGGAGCTCACGCCCCCTGGCTCAGTTTCCAGTACTGAGGGGGAAGGAGATGCTGATTCTTGTAGTAGGTTTCTTTCTTTTGTTTTGTATTTTCTGTGTCTGGGATAACTGTTCAAATGTCAAGCTTTTTCCATATTTTTAAATAAACGTTTATATCTCCATGAACTCCTCTTAATTATGGGGCCCCCCCCGCCATGTCTGGTACAGAAGACGTAGTCCTCTTGCTGCCCTCACCCCTCCACAGAGCGCCTAGCCAGCACACCTTGGGGGCCTCCTGTGGTCTCCTACCTGTCCTTTCCATGGCGTTTCGCCAACTCTTTCTGACCTGGGACTCCCAGAGGCCATAGTGAATGTCAGGACTGAGACCTGCTTCCTTTCCACCCCCTAAACTTCACAGAGCTCCACACAGCACGGAAAGAGCTGGCATTCTTGGAGCCACCTCCCTGTCCCATGGCCTGGTCACATACCATCTGCATGTGCAGGACATGCTGGGGGCACACTCTGGGCAAGAGCCTCGTTGCCTCATCACTAGGTGGGGCACTGAGCCCAACACCCCTCCCTGGCCCCGCACACGCGCTGGTCACCTGTTCCACGGCCCACAGACTGCCCGTGCAGCGACAGCCCAGGCGCCTCATGATGTGCTGGTGAGCAGCTTCTTGGAGCAGGGTCCCTCCCAGCTCCTCCTAAGACTGCCTCTTCCTAGCTCTGCCAGGAAGAGGGGGCTGGGTCTCCCTACACACCACGAGCTGGGCACAGTGTGGCCCCCGGTGCTGGGCCAGGGCGGGGTTGTTTGTGGAGCCCTGAGCCCCACTGGGAAGACCAGAGGTCAGCCACCAGGCCCATCACCAGTAAGCCAGCTGGGCTCGAGTAGGTTTGAGGTCTGGAGGGTAAAGGCCACTTCCTGCCATCTCACTAAGGTCACCCTACACCAAATGCAGGCTGAGAGCAGGCCAGAGAGGGCACTGTCTCCCTAGGAAGTGCTGTGTGCCCAGGCCAGATCCCACGGCCTGCCCTCTTGGCCTGGGCCTGCCTGCGCACTCATTTCCTCTCACCCGCAAACACCCAGCCTGAGCTCTGATCTCTGCATGTTGATCCTACCACACCCTGGCCAGACCTGCCCCTGACTGGTGTGCCATCCCTCACCTCCAGCAGGTCCGGAGGCCCCAGGCTGAACCTGTTCTGAGGTGCAGGGTGACCACGGCCGGAAACACGGCATAGCTGGGCCTGCGAGGTCTCCACTCACCAACAGATGACCCTAAACGGAGTAGAGGGCAGATCTCGGGAACTCCTGGACTGAGAAGGAGGGCACCCATCCCACGCACCTGCCGAGCCGGGGCTGTCTGGTGCTAGCCCGTTCCTGCTTCCAACCCCCACTCAGACCAAAGTCTCCATCCCAGAGTGCCAGCCATGGGTCAGGACGCAGAAAGGCCCTGGGCTACCTGGGGCTGCGGTTACTGGGACACTACTGGCTTCGGGTAGGCGCTCATACTCCAGGGCAGGAGCACCCCAGACCCCTACCGCCTTGCGAGGAATCTAGGGTTAGAGTCTTGGCCCCAGCACTAAGGCACTGGCTCAGGAGTCTGGGTGCAGAGAGGTCCGCCCCACCCAGGCCTGGGCGGAGCAGAGTTGGGCGGGGCGTGTGTCCCCTCGTGTGTCCTCCCCCGCGCCCGCGCCCGCAGCTGAGTGACTGGGTAACCTGTCGCTCAGGTTCCTCCTCTGTGCCCCGCCCCGCCCGGCCCGCCTGGCCGCTGAGGTCCTGCCCGACAGTGGAGAGCGAGCGAGACAGCGGCCTTGTGCGCACAGACGGGCGGGCGGACTGACGCGCTGACCAGACGGAGCAGGTGAGCGCCACAGGCAGGGCGCACTTTCCCCCAGCTTGTTTCCCAAAGAATTGGGACCAAGGTGCTGAGGGTGTGGGGTGAGTGGGGCTGGGGTTCAGCCGGGCTGGGATGGCTAGTTGGGGGCCAGGGACAGCTGGATGTAGGACTGGGTTCCATGCTGGGAGCAGCGGCGGGGGTGGTTCTGGTCGCTGCCCTCCTGGGCCCCAGGATGGCTCCCGAACCGTCGCGGTGGCCTGGCCTGCCCGTGGGTCCCAGCTGGCACTGTGTGCTGCGATATTTTTAAGTCTTAGTGGATGAGTCACCCGCCCCCGTCCTGGCCCCCACCCAGCCCCGGGGCTCTAGAGGACTCCCCTCACCAAGGGTCCTCTCCTTTCCTGTGGGAGGTGGAGGCTCTTCTAGGGGCTGACCTGGGCTGGGCACCTCCCAGGTCCTGTAGATCATCAGGAGGCCGTCCCTCGAGTCCAGGCCAGAAGGCAGTCCAGGGCCAGGGAACACCAGGCTAGGTCAGAGCAGGAGTGTGGGGTTTCAGCGGCGTGGAGGCTGGGGTGCAGCTGAAGGAGCCCTGTGAGACTTCTTTAGAGAGTAGGCTGTCCAACCTGTGGCCATCCAGGTCCTGGTCCGTAGGCCAGGTTGTTCTGGGCTGTCCGTTTGCATGGGTGACCCCAGTGGAAGGAGAGGGAGGCAGGGTAGGGGAGCCCTGTCCTCTAAACTGACTACAGAGGCATCACCATCCTGGAAGCAGTGTCCTACTGGGGCCCACCCCTCCCCACCTGGCCCCTCTGAACTCTGTCCAGGCCCAGGCTGCCCTTGGACTTGCTTGCTCCCCACCCAGCCCTGTCTTGCTGGTCCTCTCTGCCTGCCTGGGTCTCCTCGAATGTACCTGCTAGCTCCCCACCCTGAGCTGCCCAGGTTCACCCCTGCCTCTAACCTGCACAGACCAGTTTCCAAAAAAGGTTGCACCCAGAGACAGAGGGACTCCCCCATTCCAGTGCCCCACCCAGCTCCCCTGAAGGCAGCCAGGAGCCCAGGTGACCAAGCTGACCCCTCCCCAAGGTCACTGTGTGTGTAGGCTGGAATTTGAACTTGGAGCCAGTTCCTCCTTCTTCGCTGCCCTGCTCCCCTCCCCCCCCACTGTGCCCAGCACCTGGCATCTGTCAGGCTGGACCCTCCCTTCAGACACTGCACTTTGATACAGTAAAACCAAAGTGCGGCCTGAGCCCCGAGGCCTTGGAGTCGGGGTGAGAGCCCCTGTCAGCCCCACCGGCTCACGGGGCTTCCCTACTGCACGCCACGTGAAGCCCCGGGGAGATCACCTTCCCTGGCCCTCCCCTTGCCTGGGTGCAAGGTCCCTGCCTAGATTTCCCTGCGGAGGGCTGCATGTCCCAACCTGTGCATGATGTGTGCCTGGAGGCCTGGGTCTGCTAGAATTTGCTTTGCCCAGGTGTGTGTACCTGGACCCACATGCCAAGCTTTTGGTTACCCAGTCAGGAACCCTTACGCAAACACTTAGACTCACCCACTGAGTTCATGAGCATTCCAGACATTCTCTGTGGATGGGTGAGCAGAGGACTCTGTCTGGCGCCCCTCTGACAAGCCAGGACCCTTGGAGCTGATGGAAGTTGTGCAACCCTTGCCAGACAAGGAGAATGGCAAGGCCAACAGACCCTCCAGCTCCTAGGAGCACTCCCCAACCTCATCAGACCAGAAAGCCCTGGTGCTTCAGTCTGCACACCAGCACCCTGCACACGCAAGCACTGAGGCAGGGAAGTGTGGCCTCAGCAGTGGGCCTGGGGAGGGGGCTGGGAAGAGCCTTAGAAGGAGACAGTACAAGGATACAGGGCAGCTGAATACTGGAAGTCCCTAGAGGGCATAGAGTCACACAGTGTCAGGCTGAGACAGGCCACCAGCTCAACTCACCCCTTCGGGAAGGCTCTAGGATCCATCCCAAATCAGACACCTGGTTGTTTCAGCAGCAAGACCTCAGTTTCCGCATAATGCAGCTAGCAAAAGGTCAGGGCTGGAGAGTTGGCCCAGGAAAGTGGCCATCCTGGGTATGCTCTGGGGAGGCTGGATTGCCAACCACTCCTAAGAATCTTGACCTTACATACTACTTCTCTGCCCTTGATTCCCCACCATTCCTTCCCCCGCACAGTACCCAGGACCCACGTGGCCCACGAGGGACCAAGAGTTAGCCCACTGATTGGGCCTGGAGGAAGCTTATGGGCAGGGTCGCTAGGTCCACTGGAGTGTGCAGGACCTTAAGCAGAGGTCCCCGGGGACTTAGCCCCCTCCCCAGGTTGCAGCCTCACTTTCTCTTGCTCTCCTCCCCTGCTGGTTCCCAGCGTCTCACGGCTCCCCAGACACCTACCTAGAACCACCCAGACAGCTCCTTTGGACATCCGTGTGAGAGGTGAAGGTCTGGGGCAAGATAGGGCTTGTATCGATCAGTTGAGAATCAAGGAAGGGGGCTGTGCTCCCCGAGGACCCCCAGGAATCTGGCCAGGCCACTGAGCTCAGTGTCTTTACCCGAGGAGAGAAAGTTAGGCCACCTGGGCCCAGAGGAGGTGCCAGCTCTCTCTCCTCTGTCTTCTCAGGTGTGGGCCAGGCACCGGGCCCGACTCGGGCCACGCTAAGTTTTGCCCTCTCGGCTGCTGGCCAGCACCAAGGACATCATGAGCCAACCGGGGCCCATGAGCTGCTGCCCAGGCTCCACCAAGTAAGCCCCCCATCCTCCCAGTCCCAGGGAAGGAAGTGCTAGGCCCTGCCCTCACCTGCTCCTCCCCACAGTGGCAGCCTGGGCCGGTCTGATGGTGTGGCCAAGATGAGCGCCAAGGACCTGTTTGGTGAGTGAGGTGTGAGGATGGCTGGGATGTGGGAGGAGTTGGGGGCTGTGCCAGGCCCTGGTCCATGGAAGCTGTGGCCTGGTCAGCGCCCAGGACCCTGAGGAGACCCTTGAATCTAAGCACTGGTGGCTTCTGAGGTATAGCCCCAAAGGTCCTGAGCCTACACACCCCTCCCCCCACGTAAGGGGAGAGGCCTTTACGAATAATTCAGGGAGTGTCAGTATTGATTCCGCTGCAGCTGCTATGCTTCTCTGCAATACGATCGAGGGGGTTCAGGAGTCCCCAGTTGCCAGGTGTCTACTCCAGGAGGCTGGCTACCCCGGCTCAGCCTTGCTCCTCCCAGCCCCACCCTGGCTCTGCCCCAACCATGCCTCCCTTCAGTTGTGCGTCCCCACAACCCAAGATCTACCCTGGCCCAACCACGCCCCTCCTTGGCCATGCCCCTAAACAAACACCTGGCACAGCAGGCTGGCCCCCATTCCACCCCGGTCAGCCCTTCAGTAGAGGACAAGGGGAGGTTCCTTCAGTTGGGGAAGTCCTGGCTGGACCTTCCCATCAGGAAAGTGACATGGAGTGGGGCGCCCTCCATAGATGTGCGGAGCCTCCAGCCCCACCACTACACATTCTGGTCACAGGTTGCCCATCACCACTGTGAGTAGCCCAGAGCCCCACCCTGGGCACCTGTCAAAGGGCTCCCAGTCCTGTGCCAGGAGCTCCTCGCTGGGACTGCACACTCTTGGCTGCTTCTTTCTTCTGGCTGGTTCGGTTGGGCCCTACCTCCCACCCCACCCTTCTTGTGGCTGCTGAACCAGGGACTGAGTCCTGCTGTGGGGTGAGAGACTGCCTTCTCCCATCCAGAGCAGAGGAAGAAGTATTCCAACTCCAATGTCATCATGCATGAGACCTCCCAGTACCATGTCCAGGTGAGACCTCAGCCCAGGGAAGGGAGGTCACAGCCAGGGGACCCTCTCACAGTCCGAGGCACAAGCACAGTAGGGAAATAGCTCCTCTAGTCAGACAGAGCTCAGAGTGGAGCCGCAGGGAGCCTCCCCTGGGGAGTTAGTGGCCAACACTGCCCAGGGTGTTCTGGGCAGCCTGGACAGCCCTGGCCAGGGAAAGCAGTAGGAAGGAAATTGTCCTTCTGACCCCTAACCGGGGAACTGGGTTAGGAGTAAATGCTGGAACAAAGGGGCCCTTCATTGAGAGTTTCCTGGCTGGGTCCAGAGCAGTAACCCACACCTTGTGGACCAGCAGCCAGCTGAGGAAATGGGAAATACACTCTTTCAGTGGCTTTCCTGCCCCTGGGAGTGGCAGGGTTGCTGGTTGCAGGCCAAGCTTGTGGAACAGAGTAAAGAATGACAGGAGTTTGAGGGTGAGGGGTCTCAAACTGGGGTCCCCCTTGTCTGCCAGCCCTAAATGTAGGTCCCCCTGTCTCTGGCTGGGCTCCACACCTGAAGCTGCCCTCTGAGCCTCAGCCCCCCAAGCTGGGTCCCCATGCATCTCAAGGCCAGCAGGCCAGAGTGACCGAAGCCCTCCCTACTGCCAGCTCCTGCTCTAAGCAGGACACAGAGTGTGGGCAAGCTAGCTCTGCCCCTTTCTCAGGAGCTGGACTTTGTCCTCCCTGTTGAGTAGCCACTGGGGCCTCCCTGCCTATCTCCTGGACTTTGGTCCAAGCTAACCTGGCTCAGCTATTCCAGGGACTTTTCCTGCTCATCCAGGGGCCAACAAGGGTGGGGGAGTAGGTAAAGTTTTCCCAAGGGTGAAAAACCCATCTTTTTTTTTTTAAGGTTTTTTGAGACAGGGTCTCACTTTGTGGTTCAGGCTGGCCCTGAGCTCAGCCTCAAACTCACATCGCAATCCTCCTGCCTCTGCCTCCCGAGTGCTGGGATTACAGGCGTGAGCCACCACGCCCGGCACTGGTATGTGGTACTGGTTGCCGCTGGGGTGAGTCTCCACACCCAGTGTTGTTATGTGGTTACCGGGGATTGAACCCAGGTCCTTGCGCTTGCAAGACAGGCGCCGGAACCACTGAGCTAACTCCCCGGCCCGAAAAACCCATCTTGACAATGGAAAGGGTACAAGAAAGTTGATGTTTATTTCTCTTTGCTTCCAACTTTTCACACAGCAAATAGGTGAGGAGTACAGTTCTATTACCATGGTTACCTGGACACAGAGCAGCTGTAACACTCCACCCCTTCTCCAGTCCCTGGTAGCCACTCTGAATTCTATCACTAGTTTTGTCTGTAAATGAGATCTTGCAGATCACAACCACCACTGCTCCTCTCTTAAGAAAACTGCAGAAGAAAAGTCGTTAGCAACAGTGGGCTCCATCCTGTGGGTCTCTCTGGCAGCTGGCCAGGCCCAGTGTCTCTACAGCACCGAGTAGAGCTGCTCCTGAGTTTGAGATTCTTCACTTCCACAGGGCAGCGTGGGTTAGAAACATCCCCCAGTCACCTAATGTGGCTGTGGCTTTTAACGAGCAGGAGGGTCTCACTTTGATAATGTCCTGTCATGCTCATCTTTTCTTTTATGGCTTGGTTTGTTGGTGGGTTGGCTGATTTTTATCTCCTAAGAAGTTGTTGCCTGGCCAAGATTCTGAAGCCTTCTTTTTGTGTCTTCTGTGGCTGCTTGCTCCGTAGTAGGACCATTTGATCTGCCTATGATGCATTTTAGATTCATCTTTCTGCATTGTGTGCGGTGGAAAGCAAAGCCTCTTTTTTTCCCATGTGAATATCTTGCTATATCAAAAAGCATTTCTTTCCAATGTCTTTGGTAACAACTGATTAATTGAACAGGGACAGGTCTGTTTCTGAATTCTTCATTTCACTGACTTATTATTCTATGTATGTGCTGTTTTGTTTTGTTTGACACAAGGTCTCCCTTTGTGGTTCAGGCTGGCCTTGAACTCACTGTGTCACCCAGTCAAGCCTCAAACTCATAGCAATCCTCAACTACTCCAGCTTCCCAAGTGGCACACACCACCACACCTGGATTGTTTTGTTTGTATGTGCATTCTTTGACCCACTATAGCCGTAACCTTAGCTCCAAACCAAATCAAGTGAACCTTCCAACTTTGTTCTTTTTCTTACATTTTTTCATGTTGGAGTTTGGGCATTGCTCAGTTGAAGAGTGCTTGCCTAGCATATGTGAGGCCCTGAGTTTGAGCCCCAATACACACACACACACACACACACACACACACACACACACTTCTTAGATATAGGGTCTTCCAACTAGCCTTTTTTTTTTTTTTTTTACTGCACCAGAGATCGAACTCAGGCCCTTGTGCTTGTGAGGTAGGTGTAGTACCACTTGACCTAAATCCTTGGCTAGGCATAGGGTTTTGCTGTTTCCCAGGTTGGTCTTAAACTCCTGGGCTCAAGCAGTCCTGCCTCAGCCTCCCAAGTAGCTGGCACTACAGGTGTATACCACCAGTGGCCAGCTAAGATTTTTCTTAAATAAGTTCTTTGAATTTTCATATAAAAATTAGAATCAATATGTCCATTTCTGCATTTCTGTTCTTTTAAAAAGCTACTAGGGGGCCTGGGATTTAGCTCAGTGGTTCTGGGGTCCGCCGTGCAAGCTCCGGGGCCTGGGTTTGATCCCCGGTAACCACATACAATGCCAGGTGTGGTGACTCACGCCCACCAGCAATCAGAACCACATACCACAGTACTGGGCATGGTGGCTCACGCCTGTAATCCCAGCACTTGGGAGGCAGCCTGAACTACAGGGCCAGCCTGAACTACAAAGTGAGACCTTGTCTCAAAAAAAAACCCAAAAACAAAAAAAACTCTGTGAAATAGTTTAGAGAGTTGGGGATTTAGCACAAGTGGTACTGTGCCTACCTTGCAAGCACAAGGGCCTAAATTCAATCTTCAGCATAGCAAAAAAAAAAAAAAAAAAAAAAAAAAAAGCAGTTTCGTGAGAATTGACATCTAAACAATATTGTCTTTCTATCCATGAAATGGAATATTTTTCTAGTTTTTAGGTCTTCTTTATATTTACTTATTTATTTTGAGCCAGGGTCTTGCTATATAATTACAACTGACCTCAAACTGCCTCAGCCTCCAGAAGGCTGGGTTTGCAGGTGTATACCGCCCTTCCTGGTTTAGGTTTTCTTTAATTTCTCAACAATGTGATTTTCATTCTAGAGGTCTTGCATATCTTTTATTAAGTTATTCCTTAGGTATTTTATTTTTATGTGCTGTCACAAATGCCATTTTAAAAATTTCATCTTCAGGGCCGCGGATTTAGCTCAGTGGTTCTGGCGCCTGTCTTCCAAGCGCAAGGACCGGGGTTCAATCCCCAATAAACCACATACAATACTGGGTGTGGAGACTCACGCCCAGCAGCAATCAATACCACATACCACAATTCCGGGTGTGGTGGCTCACGCCTGTAATCCCAGCACTCGGAAGGCACAGGCAGGAGGATTGTGATGTGAGTTTGAGGCTGAGCTCAGGGCCAGCCTGAACCACAAAGCGAGACCCTGTCTCAAAAAAAAAAAAAAAAAAAATTTTTTTTTTCCATCTTCAGGGCTGGGGATTTAGCCCAGTGGTTCCAGTGTCTGTTTGCAAGCACAAGGGCCCGGTTCAATCCCAGTAACCACATACTACAATGCCAGGTGTGGTGACTCACGCCCACCAGCAATCAGTATACCACACAGCTGGGTGTGGTGGCTCATGCCTGTAATCCCAGCAGTTGGGAGGCAGAAAGAAGCAGGAGAATTGCTGTAAATTCAAGGATAGCCTGGCCTACATAGTAAACTGAGGACCCATCTGAATTACAAAGCAAAACCTAGTCTCAAAAAACTCAAAAAAAATTGTTCTCTGCTCCTTCTGTAGAATTTGTTTTCTCACCGTACTTCCCTGGTCAGTACCATCAGTACAGTGCTCAGTGAAAGGGAAAGAGGGAAACTCTGCCTTCTTCAAGCTTAGATGAAAGCATTAGATACTTTGTTTGCTGTATGTATAGATACTTATTAGAGTGAGGAGTACTTTTCTGTTTGATGAACACTTGCCATGAAAGGTGTTGAATTTTGCCATACATATTTTCTCACTGTATTGAGATTCATTCTACTGTGAATGTAGTGTACAAAGAATTGAACTTAGGACCTTGGGCTTGCTAGGCACGCACAGTGCCACTGAGCTAAATTCCCTGTCCAGAATTATACTGATTTTTTAAATGTTGAACTGATTTTGCAATTCTGGGATATAATTCATTTATTCAAGGTGTATTATCCTTTTCTGTGTTGAGAACTAGTCTGATGTTTTGTTGATGAAGACTTTTTGCATCAATGGCCAGTGGAGATATTTGTACCCTTTACCTGTTTGCCCAGATCTCTAGGGTCACTCTGTCTTTCCTTTTGGCTTTTGAGAATCTAGTATTTTTCATAGACATTCTTCCTAGAGGTTTATCAGTTTTACTAATCTCACAATTAATTTTGGACTTTGGTTTTCTTTACTGATTTTCAATTTACTAGTTTGTGGACCTTTTTTTTCTCTCTCTCTTTGTACTAGGGATTGAACTCATGACCTTGTGCTTGCCAGGAAGGTGCCGGAACCACTGAGCTAAATCCCTGGCCCTTTTCTAGCTTTTTTTCTCCCTCCAGTGCTTGGCATCAAATTCAAGGCCCCCTGAATATTAGGCAAGTGCTGTATCACTAAACTAAATCTATAACTTTTCTTATTTTGAGACAGGGTCTAGTGAAGCTGGGGCCCAAGGCAGGGGCTGCTGGCCCTGCAGTGTACTGACAAAGGATAGGGGAGAAGGAGGGTTGGGATAGACTATGAAGCAGTCTGAAGGTTCCTTGAGGTTTTATCATTGCGTAACCAGGACCGCCCTCAAGAATCCACCAGGGCAGAATAGAGATGCCTAGGGCCCCTCAAGATGCCTTTTTTTTTGAGACAGGGTCTCGCTGCTTTTGTGGTTCAGGCTGGCCCTGAGCTCAGCCTCCAACTCACATCACAGCAATCCTCCTGCCTCTGCCTCCCAAGTGCTGGGATGACAGGCGTGAGCCACCACGCCCGGCACTGTGGTATGTGGTACTGGTTGCTGCTGGGGTGAGTCTCCACGCCCATTATGGTATGTGGTTACCGAGGATCGAACCAGGGTCCTTGCGCTTGCAAGACAGGTGCCAGAACCACTGAGCTAACACCCCGGCCCTCAGGATTCTTTTTTATGATAACTTGCATTTCTTTTATTTTTATATTGACTTATTGGTACATTTTATACATACAAGAAAGTCACCTTTAACACTGAGAACTTGTACCTGTACATGACACATCTTCATTCTCAGTTTTCCCCTTTCCCCTGTCCTCCCATGACCCCGCCCCCTCTATACATAAACTGTTTCCGTTTTTTTTACTGTCAAGTTTTTTCTTTCCCTTTTCCCCTACTCATCCTTTTCCCTTTTACTTTTGCATATTTCCTTCCTACTTCACATCACCTATCATACCTTTTGGCGTTCATTTGTACCTTCTGTTTTTCATACTAGAGAAAAAATATGGTACTTACACTTCTGTGTCTTATTTATTGCACTTATGAGTATGTCCTTGAGGTACATCCACTTGAATATAAATGCCACTTGAGTATAAACCCTTTAGGACTCTTCATGGTTGGCTGGCACCCTCAGTACCCGAGGCTGCCTCCCCTTGGTCTTAGTGGACACAGGAGATCTGTGCCCAGCTGTGCCCACCTGTTCTCCCTCAGCACCTGGCCACATTCATCATGGACAAGAGTGAGGCTATCACATCTGTGGATGATGCCATCCGGAAGCTGGTGCAGCTGAGCTCCAAGGAGAAAGTCTGGGCCCAGGAGATGCTGCTGCAGGTCAGCGACAAGTCAGTGCGGCTGCTGGACATTGAGACGCAGGTACAGATGCGTGGAGGCCGGGCCACTGTCTTGTGGGCCCAGTGTGTGTCAGGGTCTCTCTGTGGGATAGGCATTTCCTGCCATCCCAGCTGGCAGAAGATGACAGGGCCAGGGCTGGCAGGGAGGACAGGATGGATTTAAGAGCGCTTTGTGGCTGGCACCTGGTCTGTACCCTCGTGTATCTGCAGCTGTGATCAGGCCTGGTAGTGTCCTTGTCCCTGTCCCTGGGCTGCATCTGGGTCTCATCTGTCTGTTCCTTTCCTCTGCTTGCAGGCAATATGTGTCTGCTTCTAAGGATCAGACTCCATATGATGTGCCCCAAAGGGGACCCTCTGTCTGTGGCACTGGCCCTTTTATTAGGCACGTGTGTCCACTGTGTCCAGGGCTGCGCTGATCCCACCCCTTGCCTCCAGGAGGAGCTGGAGAACTTCCCATTGCCCACCGTGCAGCACAGCCAGACTGTGCTCAACCAGCTGCGTTATCCCTCTGTGCTGCTCCTGGTGTGCCAGGACTCTGAGCAGAACAAGCCTGACATCCATTTCTTCCACTGCGATGAGGTGGAGGTGAGACACCAGGCGCCTGGGCGGGGAGCGCGCTGAGCACTGTGAGCCTGATGCCCCTGTGTCCCCAGGCGGAGCTGGTGCAGGAAGACATCGAGAGCGCACTGGCAGACTGCCGGCTGGGGAAGAAGATGCGGCCACAGACCCTGAAGTAGGGCCCTGGGCCAAGGGAGGCCAGGGGTCTGTCCAGGGTGAAGTGCAGGGAGCAGGGGCAGTGGAGGACAGTTCAGAGGGGGTGATGGCCAGGCTGAGCGGGCCCCCTCGCACCTTCAGGGGACATCAGGAGAAGATCCGCCAGCGGCAGTCCATCCTGCCCCCTCTCGACGGCCCGGCCCCCATCCCCTTTCAGTGCCAGGCTGGTGACTCTGCTCACGCCAAGAACCGAGTGGGCATCCCCATGCCGCTCCAGGACCCAGGTAGGCCATGGGGCTGGTTGGGGGTCGCTCTGGGGGTCTGGGAGTCCCGTGGCAGCTGCTTTACCTCCAAGCAGGATTCCGTCGCTGGGACGCTCAGGACGAGGAGCCTCGGGCAATACTGGCCCAGAGGATAGAGAAGGAGACGGTGGGTGTCCGCCCAGGGTGAGGGGTCTCTGCCCTGCCCTGCCCCCACCCCCACTGGCATGGCTGACCCTTCCCCCGGCCCCCAACTCTAGCAAATCCTCAACTGCGCCTTGGATGACATCGAGTGGTTCGTGGCCCGGCTGCAGAAAGCTGCAGAAGCTTTCAAGCAGCTGAACCAGCGGAAGAAGGGGAAGAAGAAGGGCAAGAAGGGGCCGGCAGGTACTGAAGCGTGGGATAGGGCCGGGACGCCACGTCAGGCAGAGGGGACGCCACGTCAGGCAGAGGGGAGGCCCCGAGTCACGCCCCTCTTCCGCAGAGGGCGTCCTCACGCTGCGGGCGCGGCCACCCTCGGAGGCCGAGTTTGTGGACTGCTTCCAAAAAACCAAGCTGGCCATTAACCTGCTCGTGAGTGAGACCTTCCCCTGCCCCAGCGTGAGGGTAAAGGGGACAGGTGTCCCCAGCTCACCGTCCTGCCCTCGCTCCGCCAGGCGAAGCTGCAGAAGCACATCCAAAACCCCAGCGCCGCCGAGCTGGTGCACTTCCTCTTCGGGCCGCTGGACCTGGTGCCTGGGGCGGGGCCGGGCCGGGTGGGGGCAGGTTGGAGGGGATGGGCCAGACCTACCGAGGGGCAGGGCCAGAGGTGGGTGGGGCCGCGGAGGGGGCAGCAAGCGCCGGCTTCTTGAAGGGTCACCAGGCCGTGGTCCCTGCGCTGGGCCCACCCGCGGAGCTGCGGGTGGTGGGTGTGTGGGCCGAAGAGCTTGGCCCGTCGGGCGCCCACTCTGACCGGCGCGGTGCCCCAGATCGTCAACACCTGTGGAGGCCCGGATCTCGCGCGCTCGGTCACCAGCCCTTTGCTGTCCCGTGATGCTGTGGGCTTCCTGCGGGGCCACCTGGTTCCCAAGGAGATGTCACTATGGGAGTCGCTGGAGGAAACCTGGACGCGGCCTCGGTGGGGAAGCAGTCCGGCAGGGTGAGGGTCCTGGGTGGGCCAGCTCTGTGGAGTGAAGCTAACCCAGGACTGCCCGTCCAGCTCTGAGTGGCCGCGGGAGCCGCAGGTACCCCCCTACGTGCCCAAGTTTCACAATGGCTGGGAGCCACCCCTGGACGTGTTTCAGGAGGCGCCTTGGGAAGTGGAGGGGCCAGCATCAGCGCCTGAGGACAAGGTCAGAGCCCATAGGCACCTGCACCTCACACCCTGGCCTGAACATTACCCAGCCCCCATCCTGGGACCCGCCTGTCCCTGTCTTTCTTACCTGGTCTCTAACCCATATCAACCCCAGGCTACCACTTTCCCCACAGCCAACCCCAGGGCGCCGGCTGTCTGCAAGAAGCTCTCCAAAGCACATCCTGGGTGAGCCCACAGCCCTCGGGGACATCCTGCCACAAGCCAGCTCCCCCCACACTCACAGGTGAGCCCCTTTATATGCTGCTGCCAGAGGGTCCCAAACACCTCGTTTTTGTGGCTCAAAATGCTGCTTTTGGGCCAGGGATTTAGCTCAGTGCTTCCAGCATCTGTCTTGCAAGTGCAAGGTCCCGAGCTCGATCACCAGTAACCACATACCACCATGCCATGTCTGGTGGCTCACGCCTGTAATCCCAGGACTTGGGAGGCAGAGGCAGGAGGATTGCTGTGAGTTCCAGGCTGGCCTGGGCTGCGTGGTGAGCTCAGGGCCAGCCTGGACTACAAAGCGAGACCACGTGTGGTGGCACACACTTGTAAGCCCACCACCTGGGAGGCTGAGGCAGGAGGACTGAGGTGAGTTTGAGGCCAGCCTGGGTTACATAGTGAGTTCAAAGCCACCCTGAACTACAGCAAGACTTTGGCTCAAACCCTTCTCCCCAAAAATGCTTTTGCAGATTAGAACCCAGTTTTCATTTTTGTAACATGATAAAAGGTAAAAATTTAAAAATCACAGATAAATTCACTCCTTCAAACACGGGTGCTCTTTTATGGCTCATATTTTTGTGAAAGTCAAGTTTAGAGACTACACCCTTGACCTTGCTGGCTTCCAGCATTCTTCCCTGTGGAGCTGTGGGGACTGATTTTTTTCGGGGTCCAGGGTACTAGGGGATGCCCCCAGGGCTTTTGCACTGAGCGACAGCCCCCAGCATCTCTCCACTTTTTTGAAATGTGTTCTTACTAAATTTGCTAAGTCGGCCAAGCTAGGATTGAACTTTCCATCCTTACGTCGCCCCTCCAGAGTGATGTGGGAGTGATTTAGGCGCTGCCTCCAGTATAGCAGCAGCAGAGCCCAAGGGTCTGGGCTAGCTAGCCTCTCCTATTACACTGTTCACCCTGGGGGGGAGGGGTGCCCCCTTCCTCTGTTTTCCCCTCTGGCCCCTGATCTGCCTGGGAAACCTGTCACCTGCCTGATCCCAGGGACCAGTTTCAAGATGGGAAGGGCCAGAGACCTGCATCGCACAGAGCTTGCCCCTCGTCTTATGCCTGTGGGCTCACATGAACATCTCCAGTGTCCATCTATCCTGAAGCCCCTGTACCCCACAGCGCTCTGCCCGGAGCCACCCTCATGTTCAGATGAGACAGCCTCCTGTACAGGGCCTACCCAGTGTCCCCGGAGCTCCAGGCAGTGCCCTCGGCGCCTGCACATTCGCTTGGCTCCAGCACCCCCGCCACCACGGGCTGGGCCACTCAGGCCCCGTCCCACGCTTCTGCTCCCCCAGCTCCTACTGCCAGCGCAGCCCCTCTGCTCTGCACGCACCAGGCGGCAGAGCACAGACAGCCAGTGCCTGGGGAGCTGCTGCCTGGCCCTGGGGGAGCCCCAGCCCTGCCTGGGCCTCAGCCCTCCTGGTGCTTGCAGGGGCTACCAGCCAACACCAGCCGCGGCCAAGTACGTGAAGGTCCTCTACGATTTCACAGCCCGCAACGCCAATGAGCTCTCTGTGCAGAAGGATGAGGTCTTAGAGGTGAGGGGTGGCTGCCTGGGGATCGGGAGGGGGCAGGCCTGGGACACCAAGTCATGCGTGTCCCCAGTGTCCTCAGCCCTGGGTTCTGCCAAGCGCACAGGCTGGGCCTCCTGACTCTGGTATTGTAGGTGGAAGGGATCCTCGTGTGGGAACCCCTGCCATGCAGGACCCCTGTACTGGCCTGCAGGCTCTCAGGACGTCCAGTACAGCCCAGCAGAGGCTTCTTACACACACCGGAGAGCCTGTGTTTGTGCCAAACTTGAATCTAGGCCACTCACTGAGGGACAGAAAACGGGGCAGGGAAGGGGTATCGGGGAGTGTGTACATCTAAAGCCAGGCCATGAGGCCCCTCCCTCCAAAACCCTCCGAGTGGGCCGAGCCAGGACTGAGGGCTAGCCGAGGGGAGACCTCCAGAGGGGTGGCCTGATGAGTGCGGGGGGCTCCCAGGTGCTGGAGGACGGACGGCAGTGGTGGAAGCTGCGTAACCGAAGCGGCCAGGCGGGCTACGTGCCCTGCAACGTCTTGGCTGAGGCCCGGCTGGAGGATGTCAGCATCTCCTTGGACCAGGTGGGCGCCCTAGATGTTAGCACCTTTCCTGGTGTTGGAACCTGGTGGCTCCTACCCCTGCCCTGGCAGCTACAGGGGTCCCAGGGTCCTGACCCAAGAAGGAAGAGAGGTCCTGGGACACTGGGCAGTCTCTTCACCCCTTCCCTCCCCCGCAGGCCGGTCAGAGACTCTGGGGTCCCGCCAGCCCAACCCACAAACTGCCTCCAACCTTCTTGGGGAACAAGGATGGTGAGATCAGCAGCTTAAACAGAGGGGCCGTGGGTGGGGCTGAGTGGCAGGGCTGGGTACTGCATGCAGGTGGGCATGTCTGAGCCCTGTGCCCCCAGAGCTGATCTACCACATGGACGAAGTGAATGACGAGCTGATGAAGAAAATCAGCCGTATCAAGGTGCAGCAGTCACGGCCCTTCCGCGTGGAGCGCAGCCAGCCAGTGCTCCTGCCACTCACCTTCGAGTCGGGCCCTGCTGAGGTCCGAGCCTGGTTGGAGGCCAAAGCCTTCAGTAGCCGGTGAGCAGCACAGAGAGGCAGGGAGGGCACGAGGGCTCAGGATGCACAGGTGGGCTCAGGTGGGGGCAGGCGCTAGACTGCCACGGCCACCACCCCACCCTCACATCCCCCCAGCGTCGTGGAGAACCTGGGCGTACTGACCGGCCCCCAGCTCTTCTCCCTCAACAAGGACGAACTGAAGAAGGTGTGCGGGGAGGAGGGCACCCGTGTGTACAGCCAGCTCACAGTGCAGAGAGCCGTCCTGGAAGTGAGCACCCTGCGCCTCCTCCCCGGTACCCGCCTGTGGGGCCTGCCAGGCCGGCCCAGGCTGAGACCTCATCCGACCTCATCTGCCCTCCCTAGACGCGGCAGAGTGGATCAGAGCTGGAGGAACTCATGAACAAGTTTCACTCCAAGAGCCAGAGGAGGACAGAGGACAGCTAGAACTGGCCGCAGGTCACCCGGCTGCGCAGAGGGCTGCAGCCGGCGCTGGGCCCACCCCACGCCCGGGGCATCTTTGCAGGTGTACTTCTTTATACCAAAGACACGGGGGCCAAGTGGGGGGGTCACTTGCCTCCAGGCCCAGGCCTAGCCAGACCCCTCTGCCCACATACTAGTGAAAGGCATAAGATATTGAGGACCAGGCCCAGCCAAACCTGTGCCTACCCCTGGACCCTCAGCCACCTGTTCCAGGCTACAGGACTCTCCAGGGAGTGAGCCTCTTCCCCTGGCCTCCCATACGTGGAATGCTCCTGGCTACTGCGACACCAGCCCCACGTGCTGACTGTCCCATCCACCTGCCTGTCTGCCCTGCATACCCTGGGAGAGGTTGGAGCTCAGAGCTGACCGGGCTGGTGGCCTGGGCTCCAGATTTGTCCTCTACCCCAGGTGCTGCTTGGCAAGGGCAGCTTGGGCAGGGAGGGGTTCCAGGACAGGACACTGTCAAGGTCTGAGGGTAGACTGGACACGAGGACTGGCCTGACACTCGCCCCACATCCCAGGCCAGTGGAGCCCAGCCTCTGTGCTGGTGCTGCCTCAGGGACTGGGAAATGAGCATCACACCCAGAGATGAGACAAGGGAATCTGAAGCCGTGTCATTAAAAGTTGTCTTCTCGCAGCAGTGTCTGTCTCCTGGGGATGGGGTCCTGAGCCCCACCAAGACAGCATTACTTCTAAGATACAGGGAGAGGGCGCGGTGAGGTGAGGGCCGTGGGGGGTAGTTCTGGGAGGTAAGAGTCTTTAGAGGCCCAGGAGATCGTCCTGCTCCACACCTGTTAATGCTGCTTGCTGCGGTCCTCCCAGGCCAGACCAGAGGGCCCAACCCTGTCACCCAGGCTGATTTTGTGGGGCACCTACCACATCTTGTGGGCCTGAGAGGGACGTGGGGCCTGCTGATAGTCAGTGAGGGGCATCCTTGGCTGCTGCTGCATGCGCTTTGTGAGGTGTACCCGCTTGCCTCCCACGCCCTCACGCCAGGCCACCCTTGGAGGAGGCCTTTGGCGCCCTCTGCTGGCCGCTCTGGGTGTTGCCAGAGTGGCCACCAGAGGGCGCCCAAGCTCCAG
Source organism: Petromus typicus (assembly GCA_004026965.1). Taxonomy (NCBI): domain Eukaryota; kingdom Metazoa; phylum Chordata; class Mammalia; order Rodentia; family Petromuridae; genus Petromus; species Petromus typicus. The sequence continues at coordinate 98,509 of PVIR01002413.1, forward strand.
GCTTACTCTGGAGGACTGGCTTGTTTGCTTTGCCTGGTGGGCCAGGGTGACTGGGTGTGCAGGTTAGATTTGGTGAGATCAGGTCTAGATATCATGTCCATGCCCCTGGAATGGTCCACCACGAGGCCAGCCCTACCCCAGAACTTGGAAGTCCCCTTCATCCTCACACTCATGCCAGCGATGTCCAGTCAAGGACACTGAAGCCATGACCACTTCCTTTCCCAATTCAAAGATCTGTAAATTCTAAAAGAACAGTTCAACTTCCTGTGGGGGATGGCAGCATTGGCTCAGCCCAGGAGGAAAAGAAGAAGAAGGGTGGGCAGTTTCCGTCAGGGGAGGGATGGTCCAGGCATCACCTGGTCCCAGAAGGGGCCTCAGGTCTTGGCATGCCTGACCTTGAGCCCCACCAGGATGTTTTGAGGTTCCCATGCTGCTCCCAGGCGTGAGGACCCGGAGCCTTTGCCTGCTTCCTCAGGCCTTGCCCAGCCCCAGGACACTACCTGCTCTGACCTCATCTGGCCACTTGGGCCACTAGGGAGGCCCCAGGACTTCAAACCCAAGGGGCTCCCATCCCCAAGCACAGGCCTGTGAGCTCCTGCAAGCTGTTCCTGTTGCTTCCAAGGAGCTCTTTCGCTTCCAGACAATCTCAGGAGCAGGACAGGAATTGTGGACGACTCTGCCCAGGGATGGATCCAGGGCACCCATCGTGAGAGCCACCCACCCAGGCGTGAAGGAACACTCCTTCGCCTGTTCTCAGGTTTCATACCCAGGGCTTGAAGATTAGAGGATGACAAATCGTAAGCAGGCGCTGAGTGTGTCCTTGCCTTCTGGACAGACACAGCAGCAGCCTGGAGAGACAAGCCTGGACCAAGAGTGAGGCATGGAGGGGCCAGGTCCCCTGGCTGGAGTTCAGGCCAACGTCCCTGGTTCCAACAGCGCCCACCCTGGCAGGACTCAGACTGCAGAAGGTCTGACTGTGGGGACCAGGGTGGAGGCTGCAGCTCTGGACCCCAGACCTCATGGAGAGTAGCCAGAGCTCTGCACCCAGCTGTGCCACCAGCAGACTCCAAACAAGGCCCTTCTGTTTGGAGACAAGCAGGCCCTTGTGGCTGCCCACAGCAGGCCTCGGCCACCCACACCCATCAGGCCGCTCTGGATGCAAGGGGCTGTCCTCACCATTCTGGAAAGGTTTTATCCTGCTTTTTAGAAAATTCATGACAGAGTAGTGGCCCCCCGAGAAGAAGAGCAGCAAGGGAGAGTGATGCCTCCAGCCCAGTGCAGACAGCTGCCAGCTGGGGACGTGGAGGGAGAGTGGCAGCTCTGCAAGTCAGCAGGAAGACGGGTGCCGGCAGTTCTGAGATAGTGCTGTGTCTATGGAGAAGCAGAAAGGATTTCCCACTGCCCCAAAGTAAATAAGCCCCGGAAGTACGAGGGTAATGTAAGAAGCGGAACTGTCAAGTCCTAGGGAGAAGGTGGAGAGGAGAAGGGGAAGGACTCCGGAGCCAGCCGTGGAGCAGGACTATTTGAGGCTGACTGCAGAGCATGGGCCACTGAGGTACCAACCAGCGAGGATAGCCTGGCTCGGTGACGATGGGGGTTGGCAGTGGAACACCTGGGCCCATCGCCAGACCCACTCTAAGTGCTAACACCTGGGAAGGCTCAGTACCCCGCCTTCCAGAGCATCTCACCAGGGCCTGCTTTGAGCAGGGCAAGCTCTGGGGTCCAGATTCAGGTGGGTCTCTAATGCCACGATTAGACTTGGGACAGTTAGAGACACAATCACTTAGGGCCGATGGACACGAGCAGGGTTTGAAGTCAGAGTGGGCACAGGTCCTGAGCAACCCTTTTCAGGAAGTTTCCAAATAAACAAGGCCCCTGCAATCTCCTGTCTGCTGTGAGCTTCCTGCTGTGTGTGGACAGGGCATGGAGCAAGGAGGACTTGCAGAGAGAGCAGTTGTGCTGCGCACACACGAGTTGGATCTCAGGTCCACACACACAAAGGAATGATTATGTGCTGTCTTAGTTCGTTTTCGGTTGCTAACAGAATCCTGAGACTGGGTGATTTAAAAGAAGAGGTTTAGCCAGGTAAAATGGTACATTCCTATAAACTCAGTTACTTGGGAGATTGAGGATTGTAGTTTCAAGGCTAACTTGGATCACTTGGCAAGACTGTTCTCAAAATAAAAATAAGCCAATTAACTAAAAGCCTTGGGATATAGCTCCGTGCAAGGGTGCTGGACTCAACCCCCAGTCCCATAAAAAATGAGTAGAGCCAAATAGGTTTACATTTCGCTCAGAGTTACGGAAGCGGGAAATACCTGATCCAGGAGCCACACTTGGTGAGGCTGTGCCGGGAGGAGAGGTGGGTGCAGGTGGCTCGGGCGGCCTGAGAGACGGCCCTAACATTGTTGTCCTGGCGTGATACTAAGTCCACAACGCAGGGACTTTACAGATACACTCAGACCACAGCACACGCGCCTGTCCTCCAGTTCTCAGTCTTATGTTCTAAATATACGTGGTAAATATGGAAGATGGAGCCACACACTGAGACGTGCTGGGCCCTGAGCAGTTCTTCAGTTAGAGAGGCCGGGGGAGGCCTGAGGCGCCATGGCTGCAGCTCAGGCAGGGCTGGGGCCCAGGGAACATGGCTGTGGGTGTGGAAGGGTCCAGGCACACAGGACATGGGACAGGAATGCTTCTCGCCACCCAAGGGTAAAGCTGGTAGGAGCCTGTCAGCTCGTGACACATGGGATCTGAGGAGGTCCCTGACAGAAGACAGGGACCCCAGTTCTCCCGGGCAGGTCTTGACCCATCCTCGCAGAAGGGTTTCAAGGCCCCTTGGAGAGGCCCCAGCACATTTGTCAGAACCCAAGGAGTGGTCCAGAGAGGGTGCTGGTATCAAGAGGGAGCCACGCCAGGCAAGGGGTTGGGGCATGTGTGTACCCTTGGGGTTCCCTCAAGACAGGTAATTAGGGTTTGGGGTTGATTTTTGAGGGGGTACCAGGAATTGAACTCAGGGCCTTGTGTTTGCCAGACGGGGATGGTGCCACTGAGCTAAATCTCTGGCTCTTAAAGCTAAGTAGTTTTAGTTAAATTTGTAGTAGAAAAAATTCATATTTAAAATCTATAAATATATTTTACAAGGTAAAATTGACTAAAATATTTTCTGCTTTTGAAAAATAACAATGGGATACACCTTGTTTTTGTATCATTACCTCTTGTTACACAGCTTCTTCAAATGCACACATTTGTATACACAGCACAATGACAACATCGAATTTGCTGACTTCTTTTCTGTAAACTTGAAAGACACAGGGCTGGGGAGTTAGCTCAGTGGTTCCCGTGCCTGTCTTGCAAGCGAAAGGGCCGAGGTTTGATTCCCCAGCAACCACATATAATTCTGGGTGTGGAGACTCACCCCAGCAGCAACCAGCACCACATACCACAGTGCTGGGCGTGGTGGCTCACACCTGTAATCCCAGCACTCGGAGGAAGAGGCAGGAGGATTGCTGTGTTGTGAGTTGGAGACTGAGCTCAGGGCCAGCCTGACTACTTGAAAGACACAGAACATTAAATACAAATTTTTGGTAAAAATTTAGAATCCTTACTACTGTGTTGATGTGGGTATAATTCTACACAGGTCATTCTAAATATTTAAAATCACAGGGAGCTTTTACTGTGCATTGTGTTAAGTTCTTTTTTTGAGATAGGGTCTCACTTTATAGTTCAGACTGGCTCTGAACTCACTATGTAGCCCAGGCGAGCCTCAAATTCAGCAATCCTCCTGCCTCTGCCTTCTATGTGTTGGGATTACAGGTGTGAGCCACCACGCGCCCAGCACTGTGGTATGTGGTGCTGATTGCTGGTGGGTGTGAGTCACCAGGCTTGGCATTGTTGTATGTGGTTATCAGGAATCTAACTTGGGACCTTGCACTTGCAAGGCAGGTGCTGGAACCACTAGCTAAATCCTCTGCCCCACTGTTAACTTTTTTTTGAGACATGGTCTCGCTTTGTGGTTCAGGCTGGCCCTGAGCTCAGCCTCAAACTCACCTCACAGCAATCCTCCTGCCTCTGCCTCCCGAGTGCTGGGATGACAGGCGTGAGCCACCACGCCCGGCACTGTGGGATGTGGTACTGGTTGCTGCTGGGGTGAGTCTCCACACCCAGTATTGTATGTGGTTACCGAGGGATCAAACCTGGTCCTGCGCTTGCAAGACAGGCTCTGGAACCACTGAGCTAAATCCCCCCACGTGCGTACACACACACACACACACACACACACACACACACACACACACAGAGTTAACTTTTCAAAGCCCTAAAACCACCCTGCTCTGTAAAATCAAGGCTGGACAAAGAGACTACAAGTTTGGTCAGCCAATCCTAATTAATTAGTTAATAAAATTGACCTCTGGAAAATGTAGCTGTGATTGTGATGACAGCATAGACCAGAGATACATTTGGCTGACTCCAAAGCAGAGCAGGAAACCCTAAGACTG